>VZRL01004526.1:2615609-2645097 GCA_013397895.1 Origma solitaria | reverse complement strand
CGGGCCGGGCCGGGCGCGGGCGGGCTCGGGGGCCCGGCTGGGCCCGGCCCCGCGGGGGTGTCCCGAGGGAGAGCCCCGCGTACCCTCCGCGCTGGAGCCTGGGCAGCGCCGCGGGGCTGGGATGGCGGCCCCGACCTCCCGGGGAGGTTTCCCTCTCGCAGACACTGGTGTTAACGCTGCAGTGGGGGCGCACGGGACTCCCCAGGCAGGGCCGCACCCCCAGCACCCGCTGCCAAGAGCCGGGCGCCGGCGGGGACAGTCTGTCACCCGCCCCCGACCCGGAGCCTCCCGCCCGGGCGCCTGTGTGAGCCGGCTCATTACCAGTGCGGGAACCAGCGCGGCTGGAGCGCTGTCAGCAAAACCAAGGCGCGTCTTGCACTTTCTTCCGCAGGTTCCACCCGGAGGACAGGGATGTGTCATGGGCAGGAGCAAGAGGTCACAGACCTGCGGGGCTGAGGCGACTCGGCCGACGGCAACCCCGGGCGTCCGCCCGTTGAGCCGGGGCTTGTGCCTGGGGAAAAGCAAACACGGGCATGAATGGGCACGCTCTGTTAACTCGTTTAAATGGCCACGAGCACACTGCTCTTCCTGAGGAATTACACCTTAAACAGACTTGGCTGGTTAATAAACCAGCCCTGGTCCCCTGCAGCGGTGACCTCTGATCCCACAGCAATGCAAAGATTTCTTGCAGCGCTGTGCCCACGCTACTGCGGCCGAGCGGCGATAATGACCGAGGTTCCGTGGGCGACAAACTATTTCGTCAAGAGGGAGGCAGAAAAGTCCTCTCCCTATCACCTCTGTGGGGCATTTGATGATTGTCACTGCCGGTGGTAGTGGCCGTGCCTGGCGGGCGGAGGGCCCCCTGAACTCGGCATTTGCCAGGTGGCGATGGCAGCAGGCAGCACCCAGCCCTTCCCAGCCCCTGCGAGCGCAGCGCGGCCGACAGGGGTGGTTCGCAGCCCTCACCTGGGAACGCATTTGCAATCTCACCCCCTCCTCCCCCGCAGCCCCGAGCGAGGCAGGTGCAGAAAGCTCCCAGCGCCACTGACGGGGGCTCGGTAGCCACGCCGTCCCCGGGGGCTCGGCAGGAGCGCCGCAGGCCCTNGGCCCCGCCGCCGGCTGCTCCCGCTGCGGGAGGACCGGGAGGTACCCGAGGAGACAAGGGGAACAAAAGGACGGGATCAGAAAAAGGAATAAAAGAAGGAAATGTAGCGAACGCTAAAAACAAGAGGAGGAATTTTCCCCGGGGGGAAGAGAGAGGGAAGCGCCACTTACATGAGCCCTTTTTTCCCCTACAATTTCTGCAGAAATTCTGACAATGCACGTGCTCCTTTTCACTTTCCCATCCCACACAAACCTGTTGTTGTTTTACTCTCGTTATTGCACTTTATTGCATCAGAAATGCTGAATCATAAAACAGGGGTTAGTGAAAATGGTATTTATCTTACAGAAATAAGCCCCACATTATTTTAAAGATCCCCACGCTACTGCTGTTATTATTATTATTATCATCACCATCATCATGCATCTTGGCAGGTTGAAAGGTATCTCAGAACAGTAAGAACTCAGCAGTAATTTAACATCCCACAGCAGTACTTTAAAAGCATCAAATAGCATTTTGAATTTTAAGTCAGTACAAGTGTAAATAAATGAATGTACTCCCACATGTCTGTTGTTTTTAAACTTGTGATGATACTAAAATATTTGCCTAACAGCTTTGAGTTATAGCAGAATTTCAGCTCATATATACACATGTGTGTGATATTGAATTAAACCATTTGTCATTCTTATTCCATAAAAGACACAATTTGGCTCTCAGCAAACCATTTGAAATAGAAATTATTCTGATGATACCACAGCTCCATTTTATTTTATGGTACTGTATTGATTTTCAAATAGACAATACATGTGTTTTTGTAATGGTCTAAAAGAAGATATTCTGCCTTTTTATTTTACAATCCTTATGCTATTACTTGCTTTCATTTCAATAAAGGATGGCATTTTTCAGAGATGCTACTATAAATTGCTTCATTTAATAAGTTGCTACACAGAATAATAATGTTACACCAGAGAGCAGCGCTTAGTAATTTGGAAGAAATAACATTTTTCTTTTAAAAATATTTCTGTCTCTTTATTTTTAAATTAAAATTATCTTTTTGCAGTTTTCTTTCAGAAGGACAATCTGATTATTAAAAAATTTGTATTTTTTCTTGCAAGCATCAGAACTTGGGTGTGACATAAAGGGGCTAATTAAAATGGGGAACAAATTTGATTAATTTCCACGGATATAATAGTGTTATAAAAGTCTTGTTCTCAACAATGACTCCATAATAGAGCAATTTCATTTATGCCTAAGCAGGTTCCTTATTCTGTCTAGTGAGGATTGCCAGCAGTGTCTTAGTGACAAGGTTTTTATTATTTCTTTGACAGTTTGATAGGAAGTCAGTGCTTGCTTCTGGGTTTGCAGTCACTTCAAACCTGGATTATGAAGGCTACGGTAAAAATATGGATAAAATGCTACCTCCCCAAAGTCCCATCCGTTATGGCCTGCACCCCAATGGGGAGATTGCTTTGTAATAACTGCAGACAACATTCTCCATATGCTATTAGAGCTGCAATTCAAATACTCACTCACTGGGGAAGGAGCCTCCTAAGCTGTGGAAGACAAGGTCAATCAAAACATAGAGCAGGCTTCAAATTTGTCACAAGACAGTGTGATGTCTATGGGTTTATGTTTGGGGGGTTTTTTCCTCCTATGGACACCACTTCCAGTAGAATTAAATATCTTCATACCTGTTTTTTTGCAGGGATGCAATCTGAAATTTGCAATGAGGGGTCTCTAGTATACATGAGACATAAATATATGCATTATTTTGCACCACAAAGAAAAAACATCTTGCTGGAATGTTACAATATACTAATAGTGTTGTGCCATTTAGGATCCTTTGTCAGGATGGAAAATGCCATTATTTCCAAACTACGAGGCAGAATTTGCTTTTCTTCCTAACAGCATGGACGTGCTCAGGTCTTCCACTCATCCATTTCACAGGATAAATCCTCCATATCCTTCATACTATGATATGAAGGCGTAGAAATACTTTCATTGCATAAAGTTAAGATTCACAGAGTTTATAATTTCCTTTACATTTATGCAGTAGTGGGTACCCAAGTCACTTGCCTCATGCAACGTGGTATCTCTTGAGGATGAAGGCAGGGCTAGACAACATAAAGAAAAAATCTTTCAGAAGAGAGGAAGATCAGATACTTTATTCAAACACCAGCAGAATGATACACACATAAACTGATTTGTTTTCCAGAATATGAAAGACTGGATCTGCTCATACATGGGGTAAGGTATTCTCTTCAAGAACTTAACTTAGGTCTGAAGATATGTATGCTTTGCTTTACTAATCTCAGGGGAGGGGATGCATGGGGTTAAATACCATGAGTGTAGATGCCATTAACAGGCAGTTGTGAGTGGCATTTGGGGAGCTTATTTCTCATTTCATTTATTTTAAAATTGTGCTCTCATAAGCTGCCTACTCCAAACATGTAACTCATCTCCATATATCAACTTACTTGTTTTAATTTGCGTGAAAAAAATTATCATGAAACTGCTCAGGACACTGACATCCTCTCTCTCTCTCTCTCTGCATACTAGGAAGCAAAACGCAAGGCCTCTTATTACAGTCTGATTCCCATTTCAGTGCACACATGGAGGTAAACTTGGTACATTCTTCTCTTCTGCCATTGCAGAAATTTGCCTCTTCTGTTATAACTGCAAAGAGATCTGGTTGCTAGTTACAGTATGTGTTCATGTGTGTTTTAGGCAATCCATAGGAGAGAAGGAGGCAGCTGTTTGATGCCTCAAGAGACCCTCTGATGCCAAAAATGAACACTACCTTCTGTAGATCCCTGCTGGAAAAGGCACGTGGTTCAGATGGTGTTAAACAATCAGCATCTTCAAAGCCATGGGTATGTGGCATTGACCATCATTAGGAGATGCCCATTAACTGCAGGTGAAGGTGCAGCATCAGCAAGACCCCAGTCCTGATCCCACTGTGCATCTGGGGAGTGCAGTCAAGTGAGGGAAAAAGGACCTGGGTAACTCATCACACATCTCTGGCAATTTTTGATAATAATACATCTCTCCACACCAACAAAGTGCTGAATAGCAATGTGTAATGTTCTTAATCATAGAAGGCCAAATTTTCATAATATCTAGCAATCTCAAACAACAACGTACCTGCTGCACTAACATGTAATACATGTTCAATCACAGAACTGGGCAGCCAAGTAGCTTCTTAGGCATCACTAGCAATTTACACAGACAATTGTGGTAAATCCATGCAGAGCTGTAGTTAATGCATGCGACTCCAAAAGTAAGTACTGAAAATCTAATTCATAGAGCTAGTTTCTTTAAGGGACCTCCTTTTTTGCCACCTAAAATTACCTTCCTTTCGATCTTTAATTCAGAGTAACAAAACATGGGCAGTCAAACAGCCATTAGTTCAAGCAAGCCAGCAGAATGGTAGCTTGATTGCGTGTACAATTTTCTGTGGGATATCAGAAAGCAAGTTAGTAATTTGGCCCTTTATCATTTTCTCCCTGTACATATGCGTAGGTGGGCGCTTCCATGTGTATGTATATGAATTACTATATCATATAACTACTTAATGCAATTAGAGTGAAAATCTAGAACCTACACTCTTGTTTTTCTGACTGTTCCCCCTTTTTAAAAAATAAATTACTCACCTCAGTGGCAAGAGCCAAAATACTCTTTACACTTGATGATTTACCTACCTTATGTGTTTTTACTGGGGAAAAAAAAAGCCCTCTATCATTTATCATGTCATCTTATCACAGTCTCTTTGTGAGACGCAAATAGCACACTAATGTTTTCTTTTGTTAGGGTGAGTTGGCAATCTCCTCAGAGATGGAGCAACTACAGACAGCTCGTTTTTTTGATAATCTTCCTGACACTTGGATGAGACTGGCTTATCCATCAACATACAGTTGCTCAGTGGTAAGTCGAATGCCAACAGTCATTCAGTATGGATGGCACTTCATGTCCATTATAAAAAAATAGAATTGAAACTAAAGAATTTTTTGGCAAATATCTTACCTTCTTCTGTAACTCAGAATAGCTTTTTATCATAAACTGATATTACCAGTGTTATGAAAAGCAGAAAGAGCCTTGCATTTACCTTGCCAATTACTGCAGACTTTGAAAGATTTCTCTAAAATTTGCATTCCCACTTCTTCCTTGCTTGCTTGCTTTTCTCTCAAGCTGTGTGCACTGATCAAATACATTTGACAAGTGCTGTAGCACTCAGTATCTACTATTTAGAAGACCAAGCTTGGTTTCTTGTGTCTTTTGGGATCAGAAGTTGTAGCAATAAAAGGGCACTGCTCTGAGCTCAAGGGTGAAATGATCACCAGAAGAAGTAGCAATTAACAAAGCAGCTTCTGTTAAGAACAGGGAAAAGTTTCAGAGCAAGTAGTGGGGCCATCACGTTTCTGTTCATCTTAATTGAACATCTTAAGATGTGTCCATCTATCTACTGTCCATGGCTGTTCTGTAATACCAAAAATGAAACCAAAAACAAAAAGTGAAAGCCATCCAATGCTGGCAGATTATTTCCTTGCTGACATAAATTCAATTCTCCACGGGTAGCCTCCTGAGTGAGGCAAAGAGCCACTAGCTGATGGAGCTAACCAGGACTGGAGAGCTGACCAAAGGACCGGAAAGCTCTGCCAAGCACAAAGACAGGTAGCGCTAGAAGGCAAAGCAAGCCCACACTTCTGAGATCAGTTCAGACTTCTGAGAGATCAAAAGTGGAAGAAGAAATCTTGTTCAGCAGAGGAAACATTGAGAAAAGCACCAGAGGTACATTGTGGTGAAGATCAATCAGAGCTTTACGGAATTAAATGCTCTTTTAGCTTTCCTTGATGGAAAACTAAACCACTGTAGAGATACTGTGATGTCTGTGATAAATATATGTCCTGAAGACAGAAAGCGTTGCCTAGGGGATATAACACAGTAATGCTAAATTACAAGCTGTTTTCCTGAAGGACAACACAGCTGCTTTCTTTAAAAAAATATATGGGGGATTGAAGATGGACCTTACATTCATGTTTGGACAAAAGAGGGTAAAAGTACCCACTGATTATATAAAAGCTGTCTTGCAGAACTAGTAGGATTTAAGGTGACAGATTATCTTTTAGCATCAGGTGCAAATGCAGTGAGTCACCAGGGAGCAAAATCCTCACTGTGAAGCAGTGCTATGCAGCTGGGCAGCCTCCCTGCTGGAACACAGCGTGCATGGGGAGGGACTGTGGGGCAGGTGAAAGGGAGGCACCAGAGCCATTACGCAGACAGGACTGGTGGAGTGGTCAGCTTAGCCTGGCTGTCAGTCCCCTGGGTTTGGGTAGCTGAAAAAAACCAACAGAGACTGAAAACAAAACTTGAATCACTGTCATGTCTAAAACCCCACAGTAATTGTCAGTAGCAGGAGCCATGGGCTTCCTCCAGGGAAGGACATCCTCCCTGTCACGCATGCTGCAAAGCACGCAGAGGCCTCAGTCATTATGATAGTTTTACCCTCCCTGTTTTTAAACCCCTCTGTCTCTTACATACCTACCTGACACGCCACCATCTGAGACATCTGAAAAAAAAAACCCTTTGATTTCTAAGCAGCTGCCATTTTAAAGTAAGGTGGGAGAGTGAGGAGGCAAAGGGGAAAAATCAGAATGCACAGTTTAAGCATTTTGGGCTCAGCAAATGTGTCAGAAACAGTAAACATAAGTGATTAAATGACAGAGATCGTCAGATCAACTAATAATCTCAGATCCTCAGTTTATCTTCAGGATCCTTTTCTATATCTTTGAAATGAACCCAAATTCTGTTAATGCTTCCCTTTATAAGCTGGCCCTATATGTCACCTATTTCACATTTCTGTGAAGAAGTTGTCTCTTGCTCTAAGCCAGCAGTCTCCTCTCTCTGGCTTAGAGACAGTCAGCTGTCCCCAGGGCAGATGTGTCTAGCACTTCTTAACAGCAGCATTTTAGGAAGCAAGAAGCAATACCAAAGAGTGCCAAAAAGCCCCTCAGCTAGAAAGGTGGGGATGTGATGCCAGAGATCTTAAATGGGGTAAAAAGGGGGAAAAAAACAAGCTGATGCTTTCTTTTTCAGGCCACAGAAATTCAACAGATAGGGAAACAGAGTGTGGAGGGAAGAGAAAGATTGGAAACTTGTGTCACAGGTCATCCAGCTTTCTAGAAATCTGTGAAAGACCAACAGTGGGACTCCTTAACAGAGGCAAAAAATGTTTGGGTTCTGGGCTGTGACTACATTGTCAGGCAACGGCTGGAGCAGGCTGAGGTGAGAGTAGCAGTGAATGAGGATTTGAAAGCAGACATCACATGTAGAGGGGACGAAGTGAAGGGGCATACAAGGAGCAGAGGGTGTTGGGGAGCGAGAGCAGGAAGGCACAAAATGTAGGAGCTGCCAGAAGAGGGGATGTGCATTCCCTCTTTGGAAGATATTCATGATACACAGATACAGGCTTAGAAACTATTCCATGGAAACTCAGGGTTATGGCACTGACTCCCTCACAGGCTAGAAAAATACATGCTTGAAAGGAAAAGGCCTTCAGGGTAGGAGGGTTTGTTATTTGGGGTTTTAAACTGACAGAATCTGCTGCTGACTTGTAAGGTGGGGAGGTATTAACTCCTGAGAAGGAGGAACAAAAGGCAAGGATTGCGATCCTGTGAGAAAAGACAAGGAGCATTGCAAGTAGAGGTGGGCTGGTCCAGAGGGGGGGGGTTAAGGATATTCATCGAGTGCTTTGAGATGAAACATGCTGTGTGTTCGCAAAGGTGTCTGTCAGTCAAGTGGGGGAGCAACATTATGACAACCTCTCTTCCAGGAGCAGCAAAGACCAAGATTCTATTCCCTGCAAAGCCAGCCAAGAAATTACTGAAATGGCTGTTTTAACAGTCAAAGCGAATGGAGAGAACAAAAGATACACGTACACACACATCCATCCATCTATCCATGTCCTCCCATGGCCTCCGATGAGCCAACTTCCATTTTAAAAAAGTCTCTTGCATTGGTGAGAAAACAGGCAGCAAATTATTTTGTCACTGTAAAACTTAAAATTATCTCGGTTTCAGGGAGGGGTGTGAAATGGGTGTAACTTGCATGAAAATTTCTGAGAGTACTGTTAAGTCTGATGCACATGAAATAGCAGAAAAGAGGTTAGATTTCTTTTGAAGGAGCCACTCTTGTTTCCTGAATACCAACTTGCTGTCTTACTGGCTACCTCTCAAAGCACGGCTGCTGTTGTGGCTCCTTGACACAGACAGGCTCAGGTTCCAGAGGGGCTGTTCTGAAAGCCCACAAACACACAATATTGCTGCACTTGCTGTTATTCACTTGTCAGTATTTAAATAACAAATACAAATGCAGAACTGTGCTGAAATTAAAAAAAGTTCGGTTTGGAAGAAACTTTTAATATGAGGAAGTTGCTTGTTAAACAGAGAGGAATTTGTTGTTCAGCTGCACTCAAAACACAAGAAAAGGGAAAAAACATTAATATGTGCCAGGGCAAAAGCACCACTGTCTTGGCAAGAAACAGAAACATATGCAAGCTTCTGAGTAAGTATTTGAACAATGGGGAAGAAAATGAACTAGAAAAACTGCCTGATGGGCTGCTGAGAAGAATCTTCCTCCCCCCGCTACGCACGCTTATTTTTGTATTTTCTTATATCCAGATAAGATGGACTGGTGGTACAACAAATAATACCTGACACAGGAGTTATACAAAAACCATGGTATCAAGAACAGAATTTATAGCGGCCTGCATTCCTGAATTCAATGGCAATCAGATGAGCAGCAGAAGTATAGTCAAGTACCACTATTCCTTTCTACCAGAAGATACTGAAAACTCTGTAAGATTTTCACACAGGTGCTATCCTAGTACAGGCTGCTAAAAAATAAAAACCAAAACACCAAAACCAAACCAAGCCCTGAATTCCTGGTTGAAGATCAAGGTGAGAAGAAACCTTAAGCCTGGCTGCCAAATATCTGAAGAAACAGGTTTTCCAGTGTTTGCTTTGGTCATTTTCCCTGTGGCTGATAACTCTAATAAATTACCCTTAATCATTCATCAGAAGTCTGCCCTTCTTCAGTTTTATCCCAAGTTCCTAGTCAGCAACTTTTCAAATTGCCCTTTACATTTCGCAACTATCTTCACGTATTGCGGATGAGGGTCAGAATTTCCTGTTGCCAAGCTATTTATTAGCATCTCCTTTTAATCCTTTTCCTACATAAAACAAATTTCTGAATATTGCCTTTGTCAAAGTAATTATTTAAAAATATACATACTTAACTTGGGGCTGGTGGAAGGTTGGGCTGCAATTGTTTGCAGTCCAGGAGCTTCATTTTACTGGATCCTTCTTAGCGTGGCAGGTGTCAGGTCAGAGCGGGTGCACACACAGAGCATTCCAAAGCACATCCAGGTCCTTCCTAGCACCTGGGATTGCTGACCTCCTACACCCAGTTTGCTTCTAAACACTTTGAAATCAAGAGCACCCTATTCAAACCCTCAGTGTTCCAGCATTTGCTAAGCAGTACATTCTATTAGTGAACACTTTCACTGCAGGTTAAAATTCTCAGACGCAGATGATACAATGCACTGAGAAATATTGGCTGGGGGAAAAAAGCCTGTCATACATAGCAGGACTACTGATAATGTGCACTGTATTACACTACAGCAAAAATGACTAACATCAAAGCTAAACAGGAATGATTTGTATGGTTGAGACAAGTAGAATAAAATATGTATTTTAACTAAATCAGTTTTTAGGAACACCAGGCACAGGTTAATCCTTTATAAATATGTTCACAGAGTACATTAGACACCAGCCCGCCTACACAAAATGAATGCAGCACACACTCTGATGTATTACAGAGGCAGGATAAATGAGGGAACTCTTCTGTGTTTGATCTGGTTCTGCTCTGTAATTCAGAGATACTGGAGATGGGTGGTGAGTTTCTCATTGATCCCAAAAGAACCAATAATGTTGAATCCTGTGAAATGTAAGCTTTGTAGAGGATTGGAGGCTATGCACGAAGGACATTGTAGCTTTAGGGGCATATTCTCTTCTCTGGAATGTGTGTAACTGGCATTCACAAGAGTCATACATATCCTGGGGAAACTAGACCCTGTAGCTTAACAATACTTAAAATGCATACCTAGCTCCACAGGCAATTACAGCACTCTCATGACTACATCTGCATCCAGTTATCAAAGGATAGATTTCCAGCAGATAATAAATGAACCTGCAAATGAATATCTTCAGAATTTTGAAACAATGCTAAATTTGCCACACATCAGCATTTAAAAATGCAGCAGAACGAAGCCAGAACATCAATCCAAGTCTAAGATATTTAGATAGAAAGCACAGAGCTAGCACATAGATATGGAAATAATCAATTCAATTCCCCACCACACTCCCCATTCTTTCCAGCTTTTTAAACCACTTACTCCAGTCCTTTCTTCTCCGAACTGTATTTTGCATATGGTGGAGGTGTTAATCCACAGTTACTGCACAACAGGGTTGTGAATTTTAGCTAATGAAAGCTTTTAAAGGCACAATGAAATGCTCAGATGAAAGGCAACAAAGAAGTGCAAAGTACTATTACAGCCTAGCCTAAGTTTTACTAAGAGCATTCTTATACAGGATGGACACAGCATACATATGTATTACAGATGATAACCTCCCTGCAAAGGCTAACTCCCACCCCTGAAGCTGCCAGAGGCAAGGGGTGGCAGTCTTATAAGACTTAATAAAGTCTCATAATGTTTTCATCCTGTTCCTACCCCCAGGAGCTGGAAGAGAGCCCCTGTATACATCTGAATCCTTAATGAGCAGCGTGTCCATCCCGGCATATTGCCGGCACAATTGGATCACAGGGACTGCAGACTAGGATGGTTCAGTGAACACTTAAAGGCAGAGGCAAATATAGGAAGGACAGTAAATTCTGTAGTCCCAGTTACAGCAGTTTGGCATACAGTAAGTTTACAGTGTGTGACTGTATGCTGTCTATGGGAGAGGTAAGCAGAGGGACAGAAATCTGCTTGTCATTTTCCTTGATAATTTTTTCTAAAATCCAAGTAATTGTTCACGATAACAAAAGGAACAATTAACACAGTCTGTATTTTGCAAAGGTGAGAAAGGGATAGCTGTCAACAGGATGTGGATGAAAGCACCAGTAACTCATTTGGAAAAGAACTAGCACCAGAATAAATGTACAACAGCTTACCAGGCAGAGAGAGGACAGGATCTGCTGCTCTGAAAGATGGTTTGATCTGTTACGATGGGAATGAAGTCTTCCGTTTGAAAAATATTATTCTGCTTCCTGGGTCTGCAAAAGCTAACATTGTTCTAAAGACTGCATCTCTCTGATCAGCTGCCCTGTTTCACTGATCATAGTCTAAGTGATCCGTAGCCTCCTTCTTTTTCTGCCTCTGTTCAGATAAAAGATTGCAGCTTCATTGCAGTTATTATTGGCATGTTTTTCTTAACAGTTTACTCTCAGCAGCTTCTGATTTAACCTTACGTGTTCTGTAGTTTGGGAAAATGCTAGAAAGATAATTTCTAGATCGGTACCTAATATTTTCAAAGTAATATCAGGCACCTCACACATGCATCTCGTGTTCCACCCTTTTGGTAAATGTATTCTAACACTCTACTTACCTGCTTTAAAAGGACTGGCATGTTGAACCAGCTGGCCTTTTTCCACTGCTATAGCTTTTCATGTTATATTCTGCTCCTCCGGTTTCTGTATTTTCCCTGCATTTTGCAAGACAAAATGCAGAAGTTTAAAGGCACATAATATTTATGTGACAAAATCTTGCTGCTAAGTACAGTATTACTGACGGATTAGTTTAATGCAATAGCATAATGTAATGTAATTATAGTAATAGTGCATAGCAACAATCTTACTACTTATGTTAGATTGTGAGACATTCTCTCTTAAAAGCGTCATCATTATTATTTAGTTTTTGGATTTAAGTTCCACAGTGTGTCCCCCTTCCTCCACATACAGTAAATTAATTTCATAGGTGGAGAAGAAGAAACATTAGGTAAATTGCTCCCATTTTGTCCTAAGAATTCACAATAGTAACTGAAAACCTATTTTGTATTGTGAGACAATAGTCAGACAGCCTGTGGTGAAAGCCTGTAGTCTTCTGGGCAGTAAGTCCTCAGACCTGCATTCTGCAGTTAAAAAAAAACCTGAAACAAACGTCAAAGAAACACCCAGGCAAAAAACCAAATAGGAGCATTCCACCACATCTACCTTTTGTATTTACCTGAGAGCTTTTACTGTAGATTGATCCAAAATCCCGTGCCAGCCATTAACTATTTCTACATTCATGTAAACTATTGTAGTTTACAAGACTCCAGGTTTTTTCAGCCCACAGCTTCCAAAGATTTCAGCTGTGGCTGACAGCAATTCTGAAAACCCAACCCACAATAATTCCTATTTCTAAAGTGTTTTCTATCTGAAGACCACAGAATTTTCTATCAGTGTTAATTTAGCCTCCAGAAAGACAGAAAAATATATCTTCAGCCAGCACAGCTGTATGCAAAGTGAACATCTGTCCATTGCCAAATTCAGTTTAGTGAATAATAAAAAAAACACACTTTATTTTCTTTTCCAGACAGGATCAGACTGCAAGGGAAAGCCTGGAGAGGATTTCCATGCTTTAAAAAGAGAAACAGGGGAAGACTGAATTTCCTAAGGTCACTGAGGAAATGTGTGGCAGTGCTAGGAAAAGATCTCAGCACTTGAGCAGCAGAGACACCATCTTCACAGCCAAAACCAGATGGTTTTTCTCTGCAGTGTGACATAACAGCACAGACAGAGTATGTCTGTGGATTATGTGGCAATGAAGTTAAATAAGGTTAATTTCTGGATGGCTGAGAGGTGTTGTCTTTTTGTAATTGCATAGTGGCAAAAGCTCTTCTTGCCTTATTTCAATAACAAGATGCCAGGTAATGTGAATTAGCCAAAGCACTGCAAATCACTGCTTTTTATAGAGGGGTAACAAGATGTGCCCTTTTTTTGAAAGTATGGAAACAGCAAAAATAATCCTGCTGTATGCTGACCTGTTGCTGTTCATTGATTAGCTTGCTCAAGGCTTTGTATGTATTTTCAGTGTATACATTTATTTAGGTGTGAGGATAAAGCCACAAAGAGTCTCAGGCTCAGTACTGTAATGCTTGACTCTTAGGCGCTATTTCAGCCTAAGAAACCCCTAGTTCCACAAAAGCCAGCGTCTCTGCATCTCTGTGTGCAAGGGACTTGCATTTCTGCTTCTTTCAAGGGTTTTGGAAGATGACTTCGGGGTGAGTAGACACACTTCTCTCCCCTTTGACTTCACGATGTGTGTGAGTGTGTGGAAGCATCCATGCCCAGCGGCCCCTTTTAGTACAACATCCCAGCATAGGGAGTACATAAGTTGTGCTAGATTTCCCCACTCCTTTTAAAGCCTCAACAATGTATTATTTAAGAGCAGTTCTGTGTCGTGAGAGATAAAATTGCACAGCCTTTTTCTGTTTGCTTCTGGGTAGATGTTTCAAGCCAAAATCAATCTTTTGCAGCAAGTATTTGCTAAAAGCTAGCCAATTCACTGTTTTACAACACCAAAAGCCACCTGTCACATCTACAGAACCTTTACAAGCTATAGATAGAAACATAATTATATGTCAGTTCATTTTTGCATTAATTTTGCCATGCAGCAGAACCCCTTTCTCTAGCCAGTCTCTGCTACTGCAGCAACACCCCATACTCTGCAGAAACCTGGACTTTGATACAAGCGGCACCATTTTTACACCTTTATGCCCTGGTGTTATGCATACTGTGTACCATTTGCTACCAAAAGCCTCTGCATTCCTTAAAGCTTTGTCTCAGAAGAGTGAAATCCAGGTCACACTTCCCTGCATCAAAGCAAGCTGGTGGGGGATTTCAACCTTTGTCTTAGCTCCACATCTTAGGTGACTCTTCTGAAGATTTAAGGGCACTAAGAAAACGTTGTCCGCTTTGCTGTGTTTTGCATGGGACTTTATTACAACTGGAAAGCAAGAAGCTGTTCCCAGCCTAAGATCTACTACAGTAAATTAGGTCACTTCAGCTGCGTTTGTAGCAAGACAATGTACAGAAGTCTGTTCCTCCCATTGATAGCATTGTTCCCTTGCCTATAGGTGTCAGTTTGGAAACAAACCTAGAGCTACTAGCCATTTAAAGTGAAACTCATGATTATTAGTCTCTCTTTTTTTTTTTTTTCTCTCTCTTTTTTTTTTTTTTTTTTTTTTTTTCAGTTTAACCATTCCGGTGCAGTGAACAACTTCCGCACTGCTGTGAGCTTGACTCCTAGCCTCGAGATCTCACCCTCCCTAGTGTTGTCTGGATATCAATTTTTTCAACCCCCAGTCCTTCCTCACAGGTAGGAAGCACATCACAACTCATTAGTAATTTACTGCTACAGTAATTTTTATAATTACTGCCAGGAGGCCTCATTAAATTTGATCTAATGAATAAATATTGTATTTTTCAACGTGATTACCAGAACAGCTTAAGCTGTGTGCCATAAACAATTATTTTCTTCAATATGCAGTATGTCAGTGAGTATTGATTTTTATTTTGTAAAGAATTTACCGTATTTCTATCCATGGCTATTAAGTAATAAATAGCCAGCCCTCTGAAGCCTCAATTGCCATGGAGCAAATGGCAAAACAGAATTTGAGGTATCTGTTGAAAGAAGTAAAATAATGCACATTACTGAAGATAAAGGGTTTGTCTGGAGGTTAAGAAGGAGTGCTCCAATGTGAATGTCTCTCCTAGCCCTCGAGAAAGCAGCCTGCTCTAGACTGGAGTCTCTGACTTGTAAGTCAGTGATACAAAAAAATGTAGGATTTATTAGCAGGATACAAACAAAGCATTTTATCTCAGAGAACTAACACACGAACAAAAAAAGATGCCTTATGTTTCATTTGCTATTAGAGCAATTTCACAGATGGAACATTCTTCCAACACGTTTAAGAAAAATAAAGAAATATAGAATATGCTGAACATTAACCTGTAGTTCAAACCAAGGCTGCAAATTGTATTTACTTTCCAGCATCATTTACTCATTTTTTTCAGCAATCGCAGACTTTAGCACACAAACCTCTTTGAACTGCAACAAAAGGCATGCTTTGGCAATGTCTTAGGACATACATCAAAGGAGCTCAGGACCAGGAGGAAACCCTTGACACTTTTGTCGTGTAAGAATGTTTTCTGCACCCCCAGCTATACTGTACCATATTAGATAGCTCTAATTCAGTAGCTAAAGCACTACTTAAATAATTTTAAAGTAAATTTATCTACATCATTAAGTAGCACTGCTGGCCTGTGCTATCAGCTTTTTTGTTTAAACAAGACTTTCCTTTAGGGCAAAGGAAAAGGGGTGTGGGTAAACCTAGGGTCACTAGGGGCAATTCATGTACCCCAGTTCATCAGTAGGACTTTTTCCTATTTAATGGACATTTTTGAATTGCATTTTCTCCCTTGATTGTCTAGTTTAAGGAAACCTGGGGAGTCCTGAGACTGTTAGTTCAATCTCCCACACTCAGTCTCCAAACTGGGACATGGCCTCCACTAGATTTCCCTGGGCTGAGCACAGTGCAGTCACCAAGCTGTAACTGCGGTAAGCAGAACAGCCTCTCTGGCTCTCACCAACATGCAAACATTACCCCCAGGTAAACCAAAGGCAATTAACTCTGCACAGGACCTCAGGACTTAGATCCACCTTAGTTGCTGCTTCACTTAACACCATTCCTACTTCAGGACACTTTAAGGTCCCTTTATACCCAGGTTTCTGTGTGACAGACGTGACGGAGCCTCAGTCTCACCCACACTGGATGAAAAACACCTGTGCTTCCAGACAGGCTGTCCAACAAAGCATAACCTCCCTCATCTCACCAGTGGTGGGAGCTGGTGGCAGCTGCTGAACGATCTTTATAACAAAGAGCAACTACAAGACAGCTTCTCTCCCCTCTTTTTATTTTTGGTGTTCCATGTCCCAAAGCCACACTAATCACGGCATTGCAGAGCTCAGTACAACTACAGGTAAAAGCACTAGCAACACTACCCCAGTCTGACACCTCCAGCGCCTCTCTTGGCTCCACCAACTGCTTCCTCAGGGATAAGGTCAATGTGGCTTAGGTGCCATGCAAACACCAAGGAAACATTGCTCAGAAATTGAGGCAGAAAGAGCTCGAGGTGTTTCTAAGTGTGCAGAGGAGTTGAGCGTTTTGTAGAAACAAAGCCATTTAGCACAGGGACCCTTTTACAAACTCCGTCTTCTTGCATATTATTCAGCAAGCTGTGGCACTCTGGGAGCTGCAAGGGAGCTCCAGTGAGGAGCTGGTGCACTAGATATCAGGGAATTCTAAGATATGGCAGGAATCACATTTCCTTGTGGATCCCAATATTTTAAAAGCATAATTTAGTATCTGTATAGGGGGAAACAGAAGCTAGATTTCAGCTGTAAGGCTTAATTAGCAAGTTAGTTAAGCCTGACATCAGCCAAACTGTTCATCTCATTGATAACTTTTCTTCAGAACTGGAAAGAAAAGTAGGAATCAAAGGCTAGACATGAGATTTTGGAAACTGGAAAAAAAGGTGGGAATAAAACCAATGGTACCTAAGAGACTACAATACTCTCATTTCCCATGCAACAGCTATAATGCATAATCTACTTACTAGTGAGTATGTCAAAGAAATAAACTAACTCTGTTTATAAGGAGAAAGGGTGTGTGTCTCCAGCCTGTGCTTAGTAGGTACACAAAAAAAAAAAAAAAAAGAATTGCAATATTCCTTGCTGTGGGTAAGTCTGCATGTCTTGATGAAAATTAATTGTAATCACATTAAGAACATTCAAGTGTTAATTTTTTCCAAAGCAGGCTTTAGCTATGTGAGTGAATGGGGTTTTGGTCTTGCAGCTACAGGAAAAGTGACCTGTTTAAGATCATATCAGCAGGTTTTGACAGAACACTGTATGTGTATTCTGTAATGGGCACATAGATATCATATATACAGGTATATTTTTATTTACTGGATGTGCTTTTCAGAGCTTTATAGTATAGATGCTGTTTTCTAGCCACACCAACTATTTAAAAACTAGAAGTTACTTCTCCCAAAAAAAAAAAAGATAGGATTACATCAAAGCATTTCAGTTCCTCACAACAAAACTCTGTGCTTGGTTTCCAATGCTAAAATTGTAACATCGCAACTTTTTCATAAGAATTAAATGGAAAGAGAAATAAAGGGGGAAGAAAAAGCTTTAGAGTGTTAACTCTCCACGGCAGGAGGAAGCCAGCATGGGCATTGAGCTCGGCACACTCATTCCCTTCTCCCTGCTGAAAGGGACACAAAAAGAACTCTGGCTAAGCATTTATTTTTCTGCTAATGTGAAAGTTTTCTTTTAAAGAGGAAGCAGATTGAACAGAGCACGAGAAAAGAATTTGACTCTGGCTTATTTCCAAAGGGTTTTTTTTTCCTGATGATTCACTGTTATCACTTGTATTCACATTACAACTATCCTCAAAAAGAAATACCCAAAACCGAAACCAACCCCCCAACACACCCAACAACAAGAAAAAAATACACAGCACAAAAGCACTAAGAAATAGAATCTTTCCTACTGCTAAATTCTGCTAATAAGCTATATAAGAAGAGAATCATGTAAGATAAGAGTGCCTGTGTTCATTCACATTTGAGTAGGAATGTTGCTAAGCCTCTGTATCTGGAACTTTAGAGCACATCTAAAAATGGTGAACCTCCAAGGTGTTAAACAAAATGGTTGACACTGCTTGAGCTTCAACTGTTTAATAAAGTAGAAACCATCTAAATATCTCTCAAGTCTAAAATGTTTAAATACGCAGTATAATCTTTCAAGTAGTTTTATTTTCAAACAGGAGTTTGTTTGGATATGCAGAGAGGAGACATAATCGCCAATTCTCTGAAAACATGAACAATAATTTTTATTTGTGGGAGAGCTGTCACCCTCAGTCCTAGTGTCAGTCAGTTGTGAAGCTTACGTAGCAATTCACAAACACACCACTTCTACATGGATATTCAATCTAAAAGAGGTAAGGCAAGGCCAAAAGGAGTGCAAGTAGGGTTGCTTTGTTTTTGCCTATGTGATTAAAAGATGAGGATGGTTGCCACAGACTTTTGTTACTTACATCTCTTGACACAACCTAGCACATAATTTCATTCTCTGTGCCTGCAGTTACATTAAGAGACAGGAAAGGATACAAAGCTAGCTTGAGCCCAAACACAAATCTAGCATTTGTTAGATTCAGTAACATTTTATATCTGCTTTCAGGAGTAGATATAGGTTTTACCTGTAAACATATTCTAGGGGAAAGACTGTATCAGTAGGTTTCAACACAGTGGGAAATACACTTCAACTGATTTTTTTTCTAGTCCAAGGGATCAGTACAAATACTACTGAAGTACTACTAATAGAGACAGATGCACTGCCTTCTTACCCCATCCTGACCATACAATGACTTCTATTTTATTTTTTTCATGTAACAGAATTGTCTGCCATCACTTGCAACGAGAGCTTGATGAATTCTAGCTGGAAGAAAGCCTGTGCCAAACAGCAACAAGATCTGCTTTAATATGACTCTATCTCCATGCTCTAGACATATTTTCATACAGATTCAATATCCACAACTTCTTGTATCAGTCACAATAGGATTCCTATTTCCCCTCTCACCTTCCATTTTCAGGACTCCTACCTATAGCACTGATCCTTACATTTCTGAGTTCAAACATACAATTCCCCTACTGTTGCCCAGGTCCAAAGTGTTTGTGGTGGTTTTTTACACCCTTTTAGGAGACCCAGGCTTATTGCTTGGAAGAAGAGTGAGACCCAGACCTGCAAGGGTGGTGCCATCCCCTCCTGGGTGTTTGGAGCCTAAACACTCACATGTATCTACAACAAAGCCCAGCATTATCTGGGTGCTGGTGTTTAGGACCCCAGAGACTGGCCAGCCTCTATTTGACAGTTTTATCTTTTTACTCACTTGTAGTTGCTTTAGAGGCCAAGAACACGAAAGAACAGCAGGCAGTGTTTCCAGAATTTCCCCACTAGCTCATGCCATTAGCTGTGCAAGAGCTGCACTCACAAAAAGGCGTAAGAGAACAATCTGGATTATGCCAGCAGAGGTCAGTGGGTGACTCTCTTGCCAGAAGTTTCAGATGCACAGTGTATTACAGATGGTTTCAAAGTCAACTGTGCTCCCTCACCCTGGGAACACTTCAAGCCATTCTTTAACTAGACTCTACCGTTTTGCCCTTTGTCATTTCATTTGCCTACCCAAGCAAATGATGATGATGCTTTGGTATGTTGCCATCTCTGTGCTCTTCTCTTCAAAATACATTTTTAGGTTGCTGGCAGACAAAATACAGATATATCAGCACATGAGGCCAGGAAGGAAGATGGGTAGTTTCCAAAGTTTAAAATTCCACTGCAGTTCCCTACGCTAATATAATTGGTTAAGCAGCCAAGTGTGCTGCTCTGCAGTGTTTAGTGTATGCTACTTCAGCCTGAGAAGTAACACTGCCATGCTGGCTTTTTAACTTATATATAATGAAAAAGTTTAATTGTTAAGAAAGACAAAATTTTTTTCTCAAGATTTGAAGAGCTTCAATGCTTCAATGTTTGGCTCAATTAAAAAGCAAGTGGAATGGGGAAGAAGCAAATGACATATATTAATATATATTAGTCTAAGAAAATCTTCTGATAATAAGGTTATAGCCAATTTAATCAGTATATACTATATGTTCATTATAAATTATTATACCAGGTTAAAAAAAAAAAGTTTTATCAGAGCTATGCACAGGATCACCTGGCTCTAAAACTGAATAGTGAGGGAATGCCAACCCATGCAGCCTTTTTCAACAGAAATCAGTAGTCATTCTTTTGTCCTTCCTTACACAGCAATACTCTGTTTCCATGTATCTTTGGTTTTTAAAGCTGACAGGACCTTTTCCTCTCAAGTTTCTTAAATTGCTGCTCATTCACTGCACTTATACACCACGAGCTCGTTAACTATTTTCCAAGTTCACATCAACAGTACTTAAGTAGCTGTGGTAGGGGGGCTTGGGGAAAGTGGTGTATTGAGACACCTCAAAACCATCATGCAAAACATGAACTAACGTCCTACACAATTCATAAATATGAATTTATTCTCACATCACTGGCAGTGTGATGAAAGGCACATCTAAACACAGCTTTTAGGTGAGAGTAACAAGGTGAGGATTTTACCAGTAAAGAGTATCTGGGACAGCTCAGTCACTCTGCTGGGTCCCGTCTTTCCCGTTTCCTCTCACTACAGGCCAGCGTTGCGTAACCTTCCGCCGCAGCCTCACACAACTCCTGCCTCTAGACCCAGGATGCAAAAGCAGCACAAGTGTCAAAACCAGTCTTCACTATCAGCCTGCAATCAAGGCCCCTCAGGTAATTCTCTGCTCCAGGAAAGGGCTCCTGAGAGCTACTTAAGAGCTTGTTTGTAAAAGAATAAATAAATAAATAAATTTAAATGGCAGCCACTTGTGTCCAAAATTTTCTCCTCATCCTTATCAGCTCAGGATGTAGGCATCTAGTTTAAAAAAACCCAAAAATGTAAAGAGAAAAAGTGGAAGGGTAAAGCATGCAGCACTCCTGCCTAGAGCCTGTATCTAGCTTGAACTAAGTACTCTGTATTTTGACCATCACAAGTTAGTCACCGGGGGTCAAACAATTCAATCCAAGCAGCATGAATATCAGAGCAAGCCTCGTTCAGGAACACAGGGCCAGGGACAATAAGATGTTCAAGTCCCAGTGCTTCCCCAGGTATGATGGGAACAACCAACTCCCTTACTTCGCAGCACAAGTTTACGCGAAAGGTGGTAAAATGTAAGTACAGCTATAACAGGGTTTTTCATAACAGTTCAGAGGCAAAAATATTCTAAAGATGAAAATTTTTATTTTCAAAATAAAAAATTTTGTACAGAACAGCGTAGATCTGAGTAAATCTAAATACAGCAGTCTCTGTAATATACCACAAGGGTTTTCTTTTAGCACAGTACTTTCACACTCTAGCAATCAGAAGGCAAGCCAAGCAATTAGGAGGAAAAAAAAAAACCCAACCACTTTTATCTGTCAGAACACGTATTTCTAAAATGAGTTCCTTCTTCACAAAATGTACCTAGAGGGAAGAGCACTCTCCACACCTCAGATTGCACAGCTATTCACACTATAAAAACAGACAAAGAGAGGACGAGATTTTCAATAGGAGAGATGATTTATGAAACAGAACTGCAAGTCTGAGACATAAATATCTGTTGTTTCTCAATTCCTCTCTCCTCCCCTCCCGCACACACTGATGAAATTCCCAGAAAGGTATGAACCGTGGATCATTTTGTATACACACAGTGCAAATACTGTGCAAGCAGGGAAGTCTAAACCCATGTTGATTCTTCTACTATTCAACTGTACATTATTTATAACATTACATTCTAAACCTTATACAAAGCTTACACAGCAGTTTCCATAACCAAACTAAGCACATTTACACACTTTGTGATTCCCTGGATGCAATTTTCATGGCACCCTCTGAGTACAGGAGACCCCATGCATGCAGCAGATCAGAATTCTCCAGCTCCATTTCTGCTGTCCTTATGGTTCACAAATGTTACGTGAAAGAACCTTCCACAATCACAGAGCCGGATACAGAAACATGCATTGCCCCTTATCCTGATAACCAAATTAAACAAGTTACTACCTTTCATCCACTTGAAGTTGGCCAACAGCCTCATGAACTGCCACCCCCCTACTTGACCAAGCCCTGGTCTGGAGGTACCCCTCTTCTCCAGGACCACTGCTGAGTCGGCAAGGCAGTTCTGCAGCTGCAGCAAGAACAGGGAGTAGAGTCCACCGAAACAGTAATTTAGCACATGGAACATTCTGTTTTAGACAGTGGTCACTCCACAATGTGTACCAGTATGTTCACATCACTGTCACCAAGCAGGCAATGCTACTGCTGCGGAGGCTTTCACCAGTGGCCTTCTCTCATCTGAGCAAAATCACAAAGTGTCACCTCAAACAGCTTTTGCTGCATTTTTTAATTCAGACAATCTCCCTTGAAACGGCCAGTGTGAACTTCTAGTACTCTATAACCAAATATTAGTGCTTGAAGACTGCTCAGCTGCAACTTATAGGGCTTCCTTTTTGAAATCTAGAACATGCTGTCGTTTCAGAGAATTCTATGATCCCATTTAACCATTAAGTGTCTGTATTGCAGAAGGTGGCTGCTTCGTTCTGTGGAGAAAACTGCCCCCAGTTTTCAGAATATCTCTATCTTTTTGTAACCAATTTCAGAGCATAAGTAAACCTGCAGCACAGATCACTCCACAAGTGAAACTAAAGGCTTAAAGCCCCATCTCCTTTCAGGAAAAAAAAAAAAGTTACCATCATGAAAGCAATTACTGATGCTATCTGATTTGCAAAGTTGTTCAAAGAGAAAACAATGGCCTGTGGGTGAAGACCTTCATTAAACAGCTTTGCCAAGTATGATCTATACTGAAATAAATGAAAATTTTTTATCCTTTTTTACCCAAAAGGAGAGGGAAGCAGGGAAGGCACTTTGTAATCTCATTTGATTGAACAAATCACTGCAGGCCAATAATATGACGTTGGTCAAATAGTATGTAATTTAAAGGCAGTCACAGCTTCAGTCTTCCATTCCAAGTTCTTGTTTCAGACTGAAAGACAAGTGAAAACACGAGTCAGCTTGTAGCAAAACACTGAAAACTCTTTAGATCAATAAGTGGAAACCCTGACAATACACAACGAAGTCGAGAGCTAAAAGGCAGAGTGGATATACCACTTGTTTTAGGTAAGAACCAGTGTATCTGAAAAATCATAGGGCAAAATCTCAGATTCTGGAGGCAACACAGACTAATCTTGAGCTTTACCTGACAAACTAGGATGTGGACATCTCTGCCCTCCCACTTTTGAGATGCCTATCCCGTTTAAAGCAGCCACGTCACTGACAAAATGGTATACTCACCTTTTTAAGTAGGCGTGGACATTGTCAAAGCCGTGGTACTTGGCCAGGTAGACCAGGACACCTGTGGCACATCGGCCATCTCGCTGTCTGCAGAAGCTGCAGTTGCAGATTCCACGGCATGGTGGGCACCTCCAGGTCTACACAAAAGAGAGACAACAACAAGCCATTTTAGCTGAGTGGCTATGCCAGATCTAACTCACACCCACAACTCAGGAGAGTGCCCTGCTCCACACTGAGTTCTGCAGTGTACATCAGCAAGTTGTCTAAATCAGTGCAAGAGTATAAATTCTTCAGTCTGCAGGGGATTAAACTCTCCATTGCCTGCCTTGCACACAACCACAGGAAGCATTCCGCGCTGCTCAACTCATACACCACAGCCCACAACCGCAGCACTCTGTCCTCAACACAGTTCCTTTCCATAGGGCATTAAGCACTACTAATGCAAGGCAAAAGAGAACACTATTCTGATGCCCAAACACAAGCATATTTTGGTGCCGCTCTGTTCCCATACTTCGCACCTGCAAACAGAACTACAGAAGTAGTAAATACAACAAGTTGCACACAACACAATTCTGTGACTCAGGGTGAATCATGCCAGGACTGCATGATGTACTACAGCACTGTAAGCAGTTCTGTTAAAACTCCTGCTGTCAGTCACCAATACACCTGTCTGTGCAAGCCAAGGACAATAAACCACCACTGAGCATTGTCTCACCGGGTCCAGCAGTGCTGTTTTGACATCCTCCCCGTATCTGTTGCGGAGGCATGGCCCACAGAACTGGCCCCGCACTCCTACGCAATCAGGGTTACGACAGTTTGTCTTCGTGTCTACGGTTTTTTGGCGACACTGATGACAGGTGGATCCCTAGAATACAGGAAAAAGAAACAAGATGTTTTAAGATGGCATTTTAGTTAGGGGAATAAAGCATTGAACAAAATCTCTTTTGGCAGCTAGCAGTGCTTATCCTGAAACAGAAAGGCACCTTGCAAGTTTGAACCAAGACTGTTTTAACACTGAATCTTCAGTGTGAAGTAATCACTTGCCCTGGCTGGCATCACTTAGATATTACAGTTGTTCCAGAGTGAAAGCAAACTAAGTAGCTTGTAAAGGCCATTATATAAATTCAGGCAAAAATAAGAAGGGACAACTCAAGATCTCAGGCATATTTCTCCCAAAAATCACATCCTCTCTCTCAGTGAGAGAGAGTGTGCTCTATTTGATGCTAAAACACAAATGTGGAATAACAAGAAAATTACTTCACAAAGTACACATTTCACAGAGTTGGAATCTACTTACCATGGTCCTGTTATATACTTTGTCTCTTGCGGAACCACAAATATTATCCAGCTCTTCTGCTGTTATGTCCTCAACTGGGCGCACAATGTGTGGAAAAGCCACGGCACCACGGTGACCCCTCCTGGGAGTACGGGCTTCATGCTGAATAGCAAATACATGATAC
Source organism: Origma solitaria (assembly GCA_013397895.1). Classification (NCBI taxonomy): domain Eukaryota; kingdom Metazoa; phylum Chordata; class Aves; order Passeriformes; family Acanthizidae; genus Origma; species Origma solitaria. Next base: position 2,620,453 of record VZRL01004526.1, on the reverse strand, counting down.
TTTTAGTATTAGTTTCAGCAAAAACTCTATAAAGGTGAGGATCTTCAAGGTAATGCTGAAGTCTCAAACACCCATCATACATTTAAGCAAGATGCAACAGAACTTTGTACAGATGTATGATATGGATGCAGCTTTAGCACCCTCACTTGATCTGTCAGCTTCAGGGTGCAGACGCTACTGATCTTGCTTCACTCCTGCTAGAGTGCAAGAGGAAGTGATTTTTCAAGGACAAGGAAGGGCAAACAGAGAACATCAACCATGAATCACTGTTTTCTTGAAGGGATACAAAACCACCCTCACAACCCACAACAGGAGAACTAGAACTTCATCATACCTCCAGGTATTCATTGGACATCTTTCTTCTTCTCACCAAGATGTATGGGTCATATTCTTCCTCTTCTGGTTCAAGAGTAGGAGGACCTTCAATCAAGGACCTGGACCTTGTGTGAGGCCGAGAACTTCGGTCCGGGTTCCTCCTCAAGGCATACTTAGGAGATGAACGCCTTGGAAGTCGCTTTGGTCCCTGCTAAAGTTTAAAAGCCCCAAATGAAACAGGCAAAAACTCAGATAGCTCCTGTCCCCACTAAATTCCTTCCCTGAAGATCTCTTCCTTCTGTCTTTTCCAAAAACATGTCTATCCCTGTCCCAATCAGAGAACACAAGGTAAGAAGATTCTAAACAAATTCATCTTAGGCATTCTGCTAGTCACAGAGAAAGAGTCAAAAGCAGCAGAACCCGTGTCTATGAGGAGTTGCAATTTTTAGCATTGCTCTACTCTTCATGCAGCTTGCAAATAAATGAGCAGTGAAATTCACTACAACACTAATTCACAACCCAACCTTCTTTAAAGTTCAGCTAAATGCCAGGTGTTTCTCAAGGCTCCAAACTCTCAGAATATTCAGGCCTGAGCTTCAGAGTCTGAGCTGTCCCCCCCTTATCTCCAGCCTTTGTATAAATACATATTTACACAGCACCTTGTTTAGTTTTATTGGCCTATGGAGACACTTAACCTTTATAAATGAATCTGTTCTGCTTTATACCATGGCAAATCAAAAGAGAATTACACAATGAGGATACCTGTTTTAGGAAGCAATAAAATTCTAACTGGACTTTGATTTGCACGGTTTATTAAGCTTTTTCATTGAGAATCCTGCTTTGTAATGTCAGAATTGACCCTTAGAAATCTGAAGGCAAGTACAGTAAGTTTATACTCACAGGACTGACAGCTGGCAACGATTTTCTCCCACCAAAGATACCAGAAACATTTTGCAACTCGGCCATTAGTTTTGCAAGCTAACAAGAGAAAGAAAAATGAAGCAGAGCCTTAAAAGGGTATTTATGAGCTATTACAGACTACTAGGGCAATTGGCTGAAAGTACAATTACTTACAGGAAATGCACTCTTCAACTCTTTACATTTATGTCTTATTTATGTTTTAGTGACTGCAAGTGATTTGGAAATGTTCAAACTTATTATGTTGTTAGGCTTACAGCCTATGGATTTTCATATGCCAGTAAATATAAAAATATCACATTTATATTTTAGGAATGCAAATTCATCTTAATGCATTCATATAATTCCCATTAAAGTGAATTTAAACAGAGGTCACTTAAGAGTCAAGAGGGAGGGGGGAAAAGGGAGAGTCCCCAGGGAGACATTGAGTACTTGCCATTGCTTTGTTTTCCTTTATGTTTAAAGCTCTTTTTTCCAAAAACACAGCACCCTTTTCTTCAGTGTCTGAATCTGAATCTGGAGCGGGCATCAGTGGTTCAGGAACAGGTTCCATCTCACCCTTCCTCCTCTCCGATCTTCGAGGAGGAAACTTCATGGCTACTTTCAGAGGAACAGAGCATTTCTGCCCTCTCTGCTCTATCTCTCTCTCAGCACTTGTATTGTTTTCTTCTGAATCCGATTCCAATTTCTGTTAACAAATCAGAATGGAAGCATGTAAATCCAGGAGAGTTGCTCTGCAGTTAAGTACAGTCAACAACATTTTGTCTGGGGGTGGTTAAAGAGGCTACCTGGCTGAAATCTAGACATCCAGTCCTAGTGTTCTGGTGTGTTTTGGAGCAGGTGGGAAGGAGAGGAAAGCACAGGGATAAAAACCTCTCAAGGACACCTACACGGTTGTACCAAACACACCAGAAAAGGGAGTGTAGGCCCAGTTGCAGCAGTCTTAGCTGTCACTTGCAGGTCTAATAGCAAAGATAGTTTGTGTGTGTGGTGTGAGAAGGAGAACTGCCTATAAAGGGCTCCATTTTGCATTTGTCTGTAAAAAAAGCCACTATGCAGTTGTCTGCACAGGGTCAAACCCAATTTTGTAAGCTGTCAAGAACAGTCATCTCACAGTATCAATGATAACAAATGAAAACTTCCTTCTAGAGCCAGCCAATGAAATAATTATGAATAAAATAACAGTATTTTCTTATCTTTGAATTCTGATATCTTGTTTACAAATTTTCCAAGAACTAACAGTGAAGACATAAATTAATTTTTTTAGTTAAAACCTCATTTTGCAATAGGCTTTTTCTTTTTAGACATAGTAAGACCATTTTATTTTGATCAGCAGTAACAATGGACATCAAATGGCACTTTTTATTTACACAGCATTTTTATTAAGCAGGTATGTGATTTCGGTTGCACATTATGAGTAGTTATTCTTTTCTCTACTTATCTATTCCAGCTTTGTCTCCTACTTATTCTCTTTACTACTTTGTATTATTTAACTCAGACGTGTCTTCTTCCAAATAGACGTTTTTCTTTTCTTGTCATTCCTCAGCACGTTCTGAAGCTATGACAAACTTGGTTTTGCCAAACGTGGTACTCCTTCAGTTTCTCTTCTGAATATCAACTACTGATCTTTTTAAGCAATAAAACTGATCTTGCACTGATGTCAAGGAGAAGACTTCACCACCTATCACTATTTCTCTACTGCTGAAACATGCACAGCATTCCCTGTTATGCTGCCAGAGTGGAGCTCTGACTACAAGTCAAGATACACAGAAATTTTTCTGTGGTTTGCTGGAGTCCATGGGCTAGCCTAACATTTTATATTGAGGAAACCAGAAATGCCAGGGTCCAACAAAGACCATCAAGAAAGGACAACATCCAGCGAGGACAGTTTTAAGAGGTATATTTCAAAATATGTATGGCAGTTTTTAAAAGCTCAGCATCTTGACTGCTTTTCATGGAGACAAAAAGAAAATTAAGCTTCGGCTACTTAGACTGTATATTAAATAAAATCATGCTTCTTTCTGAAACACTGAACTTTCAAGCTGAAACTGACATTATTTTCCAATTAAGAAAGTTTAAGAATTTAAATATAAAATAGCAAACTAAAATCAACTCTCTTACCAATGCATCTTGAACCTCATTTTCTGAAAAGCCACAGAAAGATTCATCATCAGAGGCTTCATGAAAAATTTTTGCCAGTTCTTCTTTAATATCCGACCTAAATTTGCATTTCTACAAAAAATAAAATATCCTTTAACTGGAGTTGTACAGAAAATTATTAGCATTTACAGGTACAGTATAAGCAAATAGCTTTTTTAATAAAGAAAAAGAAACAGTTAAGGCATTTAACAAGGGGTTTCAGAACCACAGCTGTAAATTACCAGGCACCTTAGGTTAGGTGACATTTCAAAGGCTAGAATTGATAGCTAATCTGTTTCCAACAATTACCACCTAGAAGCACAAGTGAAGAGTGAAATGAAATTACGGCATATGGCATAGGTTTATAACTACTATTCAAAAACATAAGCAGAGCAAGTAGTTTTAATTGTGGACAAAACATTCACTAGTTTTACCAGCTTTACATTTTTGCAAGCTTTACTAGTACTGCACACACGGTCTTATTTGTTCTTGTACTGTACTTACTGTGTTTGCAAAATTATCAGAACCAAAACTGTCACAACTGTCGTCAGAGGATGAGGATGTTTCCATAGGAATCAGTTTCGTATTTCGAAAGGCTCTGAAGTTTCTCTTTCCTGAACAACCTCGGCGCTGCAAAAGGACAACAGCAACAACATTAAGAAGAGACCTATTGTAGTACACTAGCTTTTAAGAGTATCTTTTTATTGAAGTTTAGGAGGTTTAAACATCTTAGGATATTTAACAATCTCGAATGCAAGTCAGCAGAACAAACATCAGCTTTAAAATAAATCTCAGAGTTAGAAATGGCAATAGTTTTTACTCTGATACAGTTCTGATCATTGTTATAGATGAGTTTCGTTCAGTATATAAGAATACTCCTTTTTTGCAAACAGACAAGTGGAAATAGGTACATAAATCATGTCATTCCCCAGTCATCATAGCCAGTGATGGAAAAAAGTGCAAGTACACGAAAAGTACCTAGAAATCTGCTTTGATTAATTTACTACTTTCAGTTTGAGGCAAACCCTAAATATTCTGCAGCTCTTAAGGAAGGGCCAAAGAATTCTACCCACAGATTTAAAACAACTGTTCTAGACTAAGCAGCTTCCCGTTTTGTTCATTTTGCCACCGATTTGAAAGACCTTTTTTTTTATGGGTTTCAGGTTTTCCTTTCCCAGTTTCTACTGGCAGTGACCCATTTTATCTCCCGAGAGCGGTGGCATCGGTGCCGGGGGGCTGCACCCACACGGAGGGGCTGCCCCGCTCATGAGCGCTTCCCGGGCCCCCGGCGCGGGCCAAACGCTGCACAGATAGATAGAGTTCGACCAGCAGCGACCCGGGGCACGCTGGAGCCCTCTGTCCTCCCCCGGCACCGCGCTGCTTGCGGGCTTTGGCTCCACAGCTCGGCCGACCCCGGGCAGCGCCCCGGCCCGGCGCGGCCCCCACACAAAAGGCGCTGTTCCTGGGGCGGC
>VZRL01004526.1:2565754-2606434 GCA_013397895.1 Origma solitaria | reverse complement strand
AAAAAAAGAAAAAAGAAGAAAATTTGCATCTCATTTTGTAAACTTTCTCTCAATTGGATCCAAATACTCACTCACTTTGGATGTCCAGTTCTGAATTTGCCTTCATGAGGTCTCTGCTATTTTTCATCATCCATTCCAGCAGGCATCTCAGAGCTCGCTTCTTACAATTCAGAGCATTTTAAACCCTGGAAGAGGAAAATGCAGGTACCTTTTGGGCATTAAGAAAACATCAACATCCATGCATGGAGATCTGAAGCCCAAGAGAAAGAAAAACCAGGAAACCAAGGGGCAGCTCTACAGCAGTGGTATTTTGTGCCACTCGCAGAGTCAGCCATGGAGGGAGGGTGTAGCAATTGCCAAGGATATGTGTGTGGATGGAGGGCAGTGTGTCCAGCTCCTGGCATGTAAATCTAGACACACAGGTACTTAAATATGGTTGGCTTTAACAGACTTGTGAGAAAAACCTAAGTGAACATAGCGTGGCTCCTTTCCAAAGAGCGTTTCTTGAGGTGTCGATGCCCAAGACAGTCTGATTTTACACATTGCTATGCATGATCTTCTAGCTGCATGTTAGTAAAACATGGGGGGAAAAAAGGCTCAGCTTTGTAAAGTACTGGGGGTGTGTGTGAAAATGTAAGCATATTTTTATTTATAATGAATTACGACCAAGATAGGGACTAGCCACATTAAAAGTGATAAAAACAAGATGGAAAACTAGATCTTGCTGAGAATTTTTTTACAAGTTTACTCACTGTTGCTTTAACCAGCAATGCTGGTGCAGCAAAAGGATTTCTAATCAGTCACTAATGCATGATTGTTTAATTTTAATAGGCATGATCAATACCATCCGCTCCTTTAAATGCTAATGAACACTTTAATACAACAGATGTGGACAAACAGTACATTGCAGATTAAAATTAGGCATGGCATTAAATAGCTTACAAACAGCAGAGGAATCCTGCTGGACATCTTGACAAACAACCACAGGCAGCTGATAAATCTTGAATTGCCACCACCAGCCCACAGTGTCTTCAGGCTTGTACAACTACACCACCATCCTGATCACCCTAGAAGAGAAAAGTGCCCTTCCAAACTCTTGCAATTTCTTTCTTAGGATTTGTGCAGGCCCAACTGTGATTCCTGAGATACATATCCAAATTTTAATAACACAAGCACATTTCTAGCAACTACTCTCAGGTGCAGTTACTATTAGTTGGTAATCCTCCAGCCCATTTTGGTCATGGTAGGAAATGTCAGAGAAGGATCCCCAGCTTGGACAAAATCCCAGTCCCCTGCTAAGATGTGACAGAAACATCCAGTGTTAGATTGTCCATGTCCCCTGAATTAGCTGTCAGGCTCAGTAAACCAGGGCCAGAAGCTGGGTTACTAAGTAGCTTTCAGCCCATTTGAAGCCACAAGAAAATGGCAAACTTCATTACCACAGGGCATCACTTGCAGCTGAATTCACTTCAAGATAAAGCTTCTATTTTTTCGGCTCTTAACTATTGTCAGAGGAAAAGGCACTTGAATGACAGAGATCCAGTTCCTGACACCTGGTGTCATTCGTGTCGTGCTCCACTGGTTTTGGTGGACCCTGGCCTGAATTAATGAAATGTGACTCCCAGTTCACTCTGGGAGGTACTGGAAACTCACCACAGGGCTCAGCCCTCACTGGGGCTGGTGGAAACCAGAGGAAGGAGAGCTGAATGTATCCACAGGAGCGGCCTTTGTGTGTAGCAGGGAATTTACATGCCCTTTGGAACGTCCAGTGACAGGGCTATGGTGACACCTCCTCACCCTGAGCAGGTGACATGCCAGCAGCTCTGCTGCCATCGCTCACAGCAGCATGCCAGCGAGTACCACCTGGGATGGATGGTGTGCAGCACCCTGTTCAAAGGCATCTCTAATTTACAGTTCCTTGGCTTTCAGAGGGTACCATGCATTGCTTTGGGTTCAGCTTCCTTTATCTGTTTCTTCCTTTTTTTCTCTCTTGCATCTTGTGAAACCCAAACTTTTTTTTCTCCTTTTTAATTGTGTGAAATCAACTTGGAGTGAAAAGGCCACGAAGAAACTTTCTGACGCCAACTGAGTCTAAGCTGTGTCTTTGTTCTCAGCAGAGCTAAAGACCACATTAATCAGAAACTTTGCTGACCTCGTCTTTACTACCTGAAGACTGAAAGACAAAAGCGACACAGTCTGGCCACATTTAAAAAATCAATTAAAAAATACTAGCTGCAAAGAGATAAACATTATCATAGACCTCAGTGGGGTTAGTTGTAACTATGATAAAGGCAATGCCTTTTTCTCCCTCCATTTTTATTTTTTTCCCCAAAAGAATAAAGCCTCGTTTTTTATTCTCCTACTGATTAAGACAACTGTGTATGTGACAGAGTGTGCTCAGTGGTGTTGGGTAGCTGGTGTTGGGGCTTTTAATAAGGAGCAAAGTAAGCCAAGCTGAAAGTGGAGAAGTGAAGCTCCTGAAGTGGACCTGGAGAAAAATATCCCTGTGTCCCTTTTTTTCAGACTATGCTGGTCTGATAAAAATACCATCTCTTTCTATAGCCCTGGAAGAAGCAGACTAGAGAAGAGGTGAGGAGATCCAGCTCAGAGCTGGACTCAGCATCTAGAGGCAAAGTGAGGGGAGGAGAGAGGTAACAGCACAACTTCCCTAAGGATGAAACGGAGAGCCTTTCATTATGGCACCTGGCTGTGCCTTACGGATTTTATTTTTGAAATATTAAGCAAATGAGTGGATATCCAGTTAGCTGGGAACACGAGCAGCCAAACGGAGAGGAGAAAACCAAATGAAATCCCTTGGTGCTGACAGTGACAGGAGGAGAGGTGGCAGCTCTCCCTGTCCGCTGGCAGGGCCCAGCCAGGTGGGTACCGGCTTTGGCGCAGCAAATTAAACAGGAGCAGGCATATCTTCTCTGGGTTGAACATTCAGTTAAATAAAGGGCCAAATTCCTCTCAGAACATCCTCCGGCCCCGCCAGCTGCCCCTGGCTCTCTCCTTTCCCGGCTTGCCGGCAGCCTGCCTGTGGGGTTTCCTTGCGTGCTGCACCTTTATCCACCCGCCCTCGCTGGCTCTGCTGTCCCCTTCGCCCCGCCGGGGCTCGCTCTCACCCTGCGGGGGCATGCCGGGGATGGCCGCGGGCTGAGGGGCGCGGGGGTACCTGCGGTGCTGGGAGGCCGGGGCCGCCGGCGGCACAGGAGTCCTGCTGGGCCTGCCCGGGTGCCGCGGGGCCGCGGGGGAGCCGGTGCCGCTGTGCCGCCCGTCCGACGAGCTGCGGGACGCTGCGCTGTGCGAGGCGCTCCGGCCTTTGCCCGCCGACCTGTCCCTCTCCGAGGCGGTGTCAGAGGCCGTGCTGGAGGCGCTGCTGCCTTTTGAGTTCAAGTGCAGGTTGGAAAGGTTTCTCATCAAACTGTGCGACAGGGGAGAGGAGTTCCTCGAGTGGCTGATGGAGGTGAGCTGGTGAGTGACGGGAGCGCGTGTCCTCCTGACGGCGGCGGCGTACGAGTCCTGGCTGTGCAGGTAGGGCAGGTAGTGGGTGACCGAGCTCGGGCTGTGCGGGTGGCCGTGCTGGAGAGAGATGGCCTTTGCTACCTGGTGCATGCGCAGCGTCTGCATCCACTGACTGTCCGTGCCTGGCAGGAAATGGAAACAGAGTCAGCTTTCTGTGAACCGATGGAAAACCACTCTCCGCTTTACCAAAGGTGAGGCATTAGGGACCAGGGTTTCTCTCGAAAGAACCTCAAGGCACCCTTTCCCTCCCAGCCTTACAGCAAATAGTCCTTGGGTTGGGTATATTCAGTGTTATGGTTGAACATCATGTTGGGCTTTTAAAATAGCAAGTGATCCAAATATTTCTGATGCCTCTGCAGATGATGGAGCTTAGACTAGAAGAGAGTTACTGAACCATATATTTGGCTCTTCAGGTGGGTTCCCACTCCCAAGTGCCTCCCAGTCTTTTTAACCCAACCTGGTTTTAAACATGCCCTATGATGTTCTTGGCAACCTCATCAGATTTCTCATAGCTTTCATAACAAAAGAGCCTGGACACCTCCAGAGCAGGCACAGAGGTCACTCCAAGGCACCAGTACTGCTGCAACATTGCCTTCCAGCTGCACCTCTCCCACCTGGCACAGTTGTGCTGTTTGCAGCCCAGCACAGAGAGGAAGCGGTGCAGAGCCAGAGCAAATCCCAGCTGTGGCTGCCACAATCACCTCTTCTGGCTCCAATTTCTTCTCAAACTGGTACACACCACAAAAACAGGAGCTACTTCAGTTGTTGTTGATACTACAAATTCAGAATGCAATCCACTTTGCATCCAGCTTCATGCAGAAAACTAGCTCTGTATGGGGAAAAGCCAGTGAGGTACCAGGCTTCAGCCAGGCTGGCTCAGACAGTGCTTAACTGAGCAACTCAGGGTATTACAGTTCCCTCTACACCTGCTGTCACAGCCCTGGGGTTGTAACAAAAGTTGTAGCTTTCAGAGATCAGACTGAAGTGGTTTTGAAAGTCAGTCCTGCGGTTTCCATGAAAGCCTTCAGCAAATACAATAGCAGTAAATTTTCCATTTGAACTGCAAGGGCTGCCTGGCTTGCTACTTTGTGGGTAGAGCAGAGACCAGGAATTCCTCTTATCTGAGGCCACAGCTCTGGCCAAAGACCCATGGGGAGCAGCTAAAATAATTTTGCTCTAGAGAGAGATGAATGATTTATCCTTAAAGATTGCTAATATCATTCCAACAGGAAAGCATAACCCTCGCTGCCTCTCACTGGAACATTGCATTGGCTGCGGGGAGTTTTGTGGGAGCTGGATAGTGGCTCTGCCCTCATTAGGATTGCTCCTGTTAAAATGTAATGGATGATCTCTTCCATTCCTCTTTTCCCCACACTTGTTTGAATCCAGAGATTTAAATCACTTCAACTTATTGTCAAGTATGTAAAAAGGGAACTGTCTTTCCTGTCATGGTGTGAGTGTGGCACTGACACAGCAGATAGCTCCATCTGCACTGAGATATGAACCTTCTTTCACAGAAAGACAGATGGGAATTGCCTTCTCTGCTTCTTAACGTCCTTCAAAGTCGTGGTTTCAAAAGAAACACGCATGCTGAAATGTACTTGCTAGACACTCTCCTCTGCCATTCCCCCTGCCCTCCTACCAAGGCTGTGGCTGTAAACCACAGACCTTATAAACCTGGAAACAGCAGGATCAAGACTCAAGTTTGGGCCTTCATTTGTTATCAATGCTCAGGTGACCATCACATGCCCCATGGGACCAGTGCCAATGCCCCTGGGCAAGCCCCCTTCAGGCTGTTCAGTCCTTGCACCTTACAGCCATCAGCAGTGACCAACCCAGGATCCAGCTGTCCACCAAGGATCTCCGAGTGTGCCCTGTGGGGCTGCCTCTCGTGGGCTGGGGGGCTTCTCCCTCACATGGTCTCTGAGCCACCAACTCTGCACACCGAGTTAAGTGCTCTGTGTGGCAGCTCACAGAGGTAGTACCTCCACTGCCGGTTATTTTAGCCTATTAGACAGGTATTACCCTTACCTTTGTGCTTGGATTTGGTGGTTTTTTAAACCTGGGATAGGTGGTCTGGTAAAGAAGACAGGCCAGAAGGTTTCTAGAGCTGAGGCACAGCTTTGGTGCTGGCTGGTAACCCACCTCCTCTGAACTGTGCCTATTCAATGGCAGCTGACAATACACTAGTGCCTCCACGTAACTCCTCCAATGTGCCAAAGGGACAGACAAGCTCTCCCACCACTCTGAAAAAAAGCAAGCATTTCGGCTTCCAGGGGTAGAGCCAACCTGTGAAGATACAACACCACACTTTGGTATGGCTGCAGGGCTCATCACCCCAAAACCAGGGTAACCTCTATCTGCAAAGCTAACCTGCAGTAAAGATGTGTCTTTTAGGACATGCTCTAGGTTCCATTTGAATTACAAAACAAAATTGTGTTGCAAGTGGATCACAATTGCTTAGGAATAAACACACCCATTTTAGATGTGTCTGTAGTCCAAACCCAGCACCTCTCAGTTCACAAGGTCATTCTTCTACAGCTGGCAGTAGCATGCAAAATGAAGAAGTTCCTCTTCTGCTCACTGGTATTTGTTCCAGCTCCTGTGCTGCCCCTCAACTGTCCCAACCTAAACATTTCTGCAGCCCTACTGTGAACTCAAAGAGAAAAATAGCTTGGCTAACAATCACCTTTACAAAACAACTGCAGATCTTAGAGGCAGAACTGTGCTAGAGTCAACTGAGCCGAGTGTGAGTCTGTCAGCAGCATACATTAATTAAGAAATGAAAACTGCATTGTAGAGCTCACTGCATTATTAAACATATCTCACTGAACGAGTCAAGCCCCAGAAGCCATAACAACACCGTTCCAGAAGTCAGATAATGATGAGCCAGGGCTGGCTTAAATGGGCAGGCTGAGCTGTGGAAGAAGAATGCAGTGGGAAGATTTCCACTCTTCCTCAGAGCAGAGCAGGATGTCAGGAGCACTGGTGCCTGCCAGCCTGGCAGCATTGTACCTGTCAAAACAGGGTATCATCCACAGGGAAGTTTTTGCCGCCCCACATGCAGCTTCTGAGGCTACAGCCTCAGTAGGTGTGCCCCCCTGCAAGAGCACTGGCCAGAGCAAGAGCAATCGGCACCCACACCTCTTACAGGAGGTGCCCTTTATCCAAGCACAACATCTGTGCAAAGCTGTGTGCTGGGTGGCTAAGGGTGGGAGGGAAGAGGTGGCCGAAGCACTCCTGTTGAGTTGGAGCTTATCACCGTGGAGTGCTTCCAGCATTGCTTCCCATAGGAGCATACAGGCCATCCCCCTTACCCTTCAGAGACAGGTGACAGACAGCTCTAGCAGAGGGCAATATGGCTCTGATGGTCCCCAGTGCAAGCAAGTTAATCAGGGGCATCAAGGCTGGAGGCAGCCTGGGCTGCAATGATCATGCATTGGTAGAGTGTGCAGGCCTGAGGGATAGGGGTCAGCTAAAGTTAGGCTCATGAACTTTAGGAAAACAGACTTCCAGCTCCTCAAGGACATAGTCAATAGGATCCCCTGGGGACAAGGGGGATCAGAGCTGGCAGATCTTCAAGGAAGTCTTCCATAGCGTGCAAGAGTTCCCCAGGAGCAAGAAATTGGGCAAAGAAGGCAAGAAACCAGTGTGTCTGAGTAGGGAACTGCTGATCAAACTAAGGGGAAAGAAGCAAATGCACAGGAAGTGGAAACAAGGACAGGCAACCTGGGAAAAGTACAGACATGAAGTTTGGTTTGTATAGGGATGCAGGGAGGAAAGCCAAAACAAAGCTGGAACTGAAACTGGCATGGATACAAAGAATAACAAGAAGGGTTTCTATAGCTATGTTAACAAAAAAAAGGAAGTTCAAGAAAAGGTGTACCCCCTGATAAACAGCGCTTGAAAACTGACAACAGAGAAGGCTTTGCCTCAGTCTTCAGTGTCAGCCTCTTTTCCCACACCTATCAAGCTGATGGACAGCAGGATGAGGACTGGGGGAGCAAAAGGCTTCCTGATCTTAACATCCGTGGACAAGGGAAAAGTTACAGATGTCATTTATCTGGACTTCTGTAAAGCCTTTGATATGATTCCCCACAATATCCTTCTGTCTAAATTGGACAGAGATGGATTTGATGGGTGGACTGTTCAGTGAATAAGGAATTGGCTGAATGGTTGCATCCAGAGGTCAACAGCTCAGGGTCCTGATGTACATCAGTGACAAGTGGTGTCCTTCAGGGGTCCATATGAGGACGAGTGCTATTTATTATCTTCATCAATGACATACAGAGGGATCGGGTGCACCCTCAGCACACCTGCAGGTGACACCAAGTTGAGTGGGGTGGTTGACATGCACTGACTTTTTTGCTGTTCTCCCCATATATGTCCTGCCCATGTCAGCAATAAAGTTCACGTGTTGGCTTACCTGAGTCAGATCTGCTCCGTGAATTCCCCTCCGAGTTGGGGAGTGAGGTTTGTATCATGAGCTGAACTGCCTCAACCTCATCCTGCGCTTTCACCTTGCTCCAACAGATAGCTTGGATGTGCCTTGTGCTTTTGGGAGCTCTAACATCACTCTGCTCAGGAAGGACACAAGTGTGAGGATGTAACAACACAAAACACACTAAGCTGCCCTATGAGGGAACTTCCACTACCGCCTGGGCAGCAGCAGTGTTTTCAATATAGAGTCTGTTTTGCAAAACCACTTAGCTAGTTCTCAAATATTTTTAGACTCTAGATAATTTTGGCTGGTACTTTGTGATTACACTAAAAATGTGGTAGTGAATAACTGCTTCAATTCTTTTACCTTGTGGAGGAAAGATCTGAAGGCCTTTCTCTACAAGCACAAAAATACATTTTAGTAGTTCTATTAAGGTGAGCATCAAATGTGCACTGCTTTCTGCTAAAATAGGTAGGATTAAGCAGGTATTTTTGCAGGGAGACCCCCAACAAAATTTTCCTGGAATATCAAGCTCTTCAGTTTGCTTTTAAGGCCCTATGACTCCTGTGAGAAACTTCAGCCTGGAAGAAAACTACTTCTTCACTTCTGAGAACAGCAAGCAAGGCCCAGGATTTCCCTGTCTCTCCATCACAGCCTGAATCCTTGTTCAGGACATAGCTGTAATCTCATCTTTTATCCTTCTTCTGACAGACAGAGTTGGTCTTTATAAAATCATTATTGTAAGTAACTGCAAACTCTTTTTACAAAGCTAATTTCTATCACATCAAATTTTATTCTGGGTTTTATTTTATCTTATTCTTGATTTTTATTTTTCTTTTGTCTCCTGTTGCTTCTCTGTTCTCCTAATTAGCACTTCATTGAAAAGATAAAAAACAGCCTCTTTAAATAATGCAAACAACACTGACCATTACACTTAAAGCAAAAGGAGCTTTCATCCTTGATAAGAAGAGCCATCCCAGGCAGCAGTCTGAGGCCATTGTCTCTGTAAACTTCATTCATGTTTTGCTCTGAACTTTAGATTTTACAATTAATTACAGGCTGCTGAGCCTTGATTATAGGATATAACAAAGACAGAGGATGTTATTTCCATACCTCCTGTGCAGGTTTTATCTTGAATCAACTATTTTATTTGTTTCTTAGAGCTTACCTCATATGTAACAATACATTCTACAGACTGGTGTTCTTCTATGCCCACAATCCATTTCTCCATTACAAACGGTGGCTGAAAAAATCATAGTGGGAGTTTTATAAGGTGCTCTTCATCTCCTGACTTGTTTCTAAAACATCCAAAAGATATTTACAATATTTGCCTCTTTTCATTCATTCCTATATTGTAAACATCAATCCTTTTCTTGAAACTTTATGAGAAAAAGCAATGAATTTTTTGAATATTTACTTCCTTGTTTAAAAAAGGAAACTGAGACGAGATTTCCATACATAACACACAGAAGATGAGACAACATGGAATGTTTTCATGGGGGCACAAACCTTTTCAATTCTGTGCATGTACACTTCTGCTAGATTTACAGAGGGAAGCAAGAAAAAATATCTAGAGATTCTCTGAGATATTCCTTGAAAAATATAAAAATGTTGAAGTATATGAAAAGTTAATGTTACTGTATCTAGTTGTTAGTTTATTTAACTTTCAGCCTTTTTCTTTAAAGGAAAAATTGAAATATCCAAGATTAAAATTAAACAGAAAACTAGTAATAGTAATAACAACAATCATAATAACAAAAAAAAATCACAAGTGTTGTTCCAGAAATCACTAATTATAAAAATAATATTAGCATGAATTAAATATTAGAATCCTTTTTGGTAAATATACTTTTATCACATTTTCCTTAAAATTCTGACTGTTGACAATCTGCTTTTCATTTTTTCCTTTAGAAAAAATAATTAAAGATTTCCCACCCCACCCCCCCCAATTTTGCCCCAGAAATTCACAGTTAAAAGCACTTAAGAGTTTGGGTGTTTTTACCAGTGCACATTAGAGCAGCATTCTAATTGGCAATCAAGCTGTATATTTTTTCCATTAGAAATTTATTTTGTTAGCTATTATCAAGTGGAGCATATTAATAAAAACAAACAATTAAAATAACAGCTAACAAAGTTCCCTATAACAGCTAATAAAATTCCCTCTGTATTAACAGAACTTCTGTTGCTTAGGGAAAAGCAGTGTAAATGCTTACTGGTAAATATTTACAGGCAGGTTCTGAAATAAGGTAAAATGCCCAGTTACAGCGAATTGCAGATGTTGAGTGCTGTACTGTCTGCAATGGGTTTCAGGCTTTGAAATCCACTGTTGCATGAAACAGAGAGTTTTAGAACCAAGTAAAAGTTCTAAAACCATGCCCCCCCCCCAAAAAAAAAGGGAGAGAACAAGAGAGAAAACCCACAAAACCCCCCAAAACCCCCCAGACAAATCACATGAAGCTTCTGGAACATTTAGATCAGTTTCTTCTGTTGAAAAAAAAGCAATTTTTAAAAAATTCTTTTTTTTAAACGGGGTAATAAATTCAGAGGGTATAACATGGAATTAAAACATGAAAATATAAATTAGTTTCTTCTCTTATTTGTCTATTGTTAACATTATTGTCAGCTTAAAGGAGAACCAAAATACTGAACTCCTATTATGATACAATTCTATTTAACATTTTATTTAAAAGCTGTCAAGAGATTGAGCTTCTGCAAGCACAAAAGTCGACTGCTGTGGTATTTTAATGTCTTTGTTTGAGATCTGTGAATTTGTGAAAGCTTTTAAGGCTGTAAATACCTTTGTCATCTTTAAAATCTCTACATCAGGTAGGTTAGTGTTGAATGTCACATCTTTTATGTAGGTTATTGCAATTTCATCCCCGTCCATCTCCATGTACATTTTCCATTTACAATCCTATGAATAATAAAAAAAAAGAATGCTGGATTGTTAGAATACAAATAGGAAAAAAGCCTCCAACAACAAAACTCAAAATGAAACAAAACTGAAAGCCGAAACAACCCAAAATCTAATCTTCAATATATGAAGGGAAAAAAATAACCCAATGAGAGAGTTAAGGGCCATACACATATTTGCAGCACAAGTGCTGGTAATGGGAAACCCTCGGCTGTCTTGTTCGCTCTTCCCTTAGCTCGCCTGTGAGGCAGCTGCCACCTTGGCAGGCCTGGATGTCTTCTGAGCTGTGGTGTCCCCGAATGGCCTCACCTGGACAGACAGCCTGCTGGACACCATGGCTTGGGAGCTCTGCACACCCCGGGGCAGCAGAGCTATCCCTGGGGTCACAGTCCGTGCCGGCAGCCAGCCCCAAGGACATTGTCCCAGTGAAGCCAGGAACAAGTGACCAGAGAGTGTGCAACACCTTCAAGGCAATCGCCCAAATAATGGGCAAAAGGATGAGCTTGTTACCACAGCTCAGTTATTTCAGACACTGAGCCCAGGAGGCACTGAGAATCCTCAACTTCTGCTCACCACCAACTCACTATTAATTATAAACAAGCTCAGCTTAGAAAACAATCACAGTGAGTCCAATAAACCAAAGCAATAACAGGTATCCTTAAATAATCCACTGAGCCAAATGGGGCCACCATCCCACGCTTTGTACAGGTGTGAGCCTGCAGAAAGTGACAGCTGGCATCCTGCAGGACATCCCACATGGGCTGAGTGCTGGAGCTGGGGGTCATGTCTGTGGCCACGGAGGCTCCCACAGGGGACTGGAGACCTCCTGTCCATGGCACACACCAGCCAACACTTGCCAGTCTGCCCAGCACGTGCTTTGGGGATGAGACACTGTGCAGTGCACTGAGCTCTTCCAAAATCAGTCCCCTGAGGGACCACAGGGCTACAGTGAAGCAGTGTCTCCATCTCCATACAGGAAGGAGGGAACCTTCTCTTCACAGAGACAAGAGCTCCTCGTGCCATCTGTAAGGCAGGTGTGGGCTCGGCGCTTGCAGGAGGCAGTTTTCACTTTGGTTTTGCTTGGAAAATGCGAAAACTTTCAGTGGGGACACAGATGGACACTGAGGGCCATGGGCTTGTGTAAGCAGTTATTTGCACAGACAAACATACAGCAGCCGAAAAAGTATCCGTTTGCACATTATCTGCTGGTGTTTGCATCTGCATCTCTCCTAAATGTAATGTAGGAGCTCAGCCCTCAGAAGTCTCAAAGCTTTCCATCATACATTGAATCGGCAATTCCAAGAAAAAAGAAAACTGAAATATAATCATTTCTGAACTGCAACAAGAAATTATGTTTATGACAGCCTTCTGTGTCCATCTGTCCCCATTGAAAGCTTCCACATTTTACAAGCAGAGCGGGTGTGCGAGTTGGTTTTCACACTGCCCTGGTGCAAGTTTGGGTGATGGAAACTGCAGTTCAGTGGTCAGGGCACCAAGAAAGACTCAGAGGCACCAAGTTCAGTTTCCAGTTCTGCTATTAGCTTCCTGCGCAACTGATCAGGTGCCAAAGTCACCCTGTGCCTCCTATTTCCTAATCACAGGCTGTATCTCTTTGCTCTCTCTTTTCTGTCCTGCTTTTTGCATTTGTGAGGTGACCCAGGGTAATTCCTGTCCTGTCCCAGGCAGGTTCAGCCCCATGCACCTGACATCAGCCGAGGAGGGCACCTGCTTTGAAACTGAACAACAACAGCAAAGCCAGTTGTCTCTGACTCCTCCTCATGTCTCGAGCTGTGCTCCTCTCCCTGCCCACAATGTCCTTGTTCCCAGATGTTTTTGCAGGACATTCATGCTATTGCAAATCAAACCTGAGGTTACAGACAAGATGTTTGATGACATTTTTAAGTTTTACAAAAACACCTGAACCAATAAAAGAAAAAATTATTGACATAAAGTACTATCCTCCAGTTAGTTCAGCACATTTTCTGCTATCTCTGAGTAAAACCAGTGCCAAGCACCTGAGAGCTAGAGCTGCACCTTGTTCCAGGGCTCCCATGCCCTCCTGACTCAGGGTTTTGTGCTGTTCATTCACATTTCCCAGCAGACTAAATCTGACAAATATGATCTCATTTTAATAAACAAAATAAATCGACCAACCACCTCTAGAGAAAAGTCTGACAAGCTGTGTACACCCAGAGTCTGGCAGGCCATGGGCACTGCCACTGCCTGTCCCCTTGCTGGATCCATCATGCAGGCAGGATCCCTCTCCATGCAGTAATGGATCAGGCTGCTCCACATAGGGGTGGGTGCATGGGCCCTGCACAAACACTGCCTTTTCCAGCTCTGAACTGCATCTTCAGAGAAACACTCCCTCCCCTGTCCCTCAAATCCAGCCCCCAAATCCCTTTGGTCCTCCTTGGGGCCCTCTCCAGCCGCACTGCACACATACCAAAAGGGCAAGACACCATACTAGGATACCCACGCTTGTCCCCCAAAAATACACATCTAATTTTATTTGGGAAGTTTTCATTCTGTGTTATTATAAAATCATTACTGGAAAGGCAAAAAAGAGAACGAGAGAGAGAGGAAAGCAAGAGGCAAGAAAGGGAAGGAGATGAGAGATGAAAAGATATAAGGGAGGGAAGGCATGGGAGGGAGGGAGGGAGGAAGGAAGGAAGGAAGGAAGGAAGGAAGGAAGACTTTATAATCAAGACACTTAGCAAGTATCTAAGATAAGTAGGTGGCTATTTGTCTTACACACCTGGTAACCGCTCTGTTCAACCACACAGCAAACAATGCAAGATTTGTGTGCTGCAGAAAGAAAGGGACATATTTCCCTGTTTTCCAATGGAGTTCCAGGTTCTTATAATAGGAGAGGGATGCTCATCGATTTAAGCAAAAATTTTGCTAGAAAAACCAAGCATATGAATTTCAGTTCTTTGATGAATTGTAGCCATAAGACTTCTTGGATCAAAACTATTTTTAAGTGCCATGCGTATGTGGGAAAATAATTTGGAAATGGCTTGTTCAAAGTATCTGGTTGATAGATATGCTTACACAAGTCTTTCAAAGAGACATCCCTGGACATCTTGCCACTCAAGCATTAAAATACCTCCCAATATCTACCTGCTTGCTTTTGATCTAAATTTAAAAAATCAGCTTTTTGTTTTAAAAAATTATCTAGTTCCAGAACTGAAAGGCATAACCAGCAAAACTTTTTGTGAAAATATTTCCAAATAACACTCTGACAAATCCAATAAATCAACAACCTCTGAAAATTATTGCAGAAAAGCAAAGCAAATCACACATGTATTTGAGCTGCTTCTAGTCAGCTTCAAAACAGAAAGTAAGAACACTTTAAAAATTAAGTCTCCAGCTTACTGTGGTGACAATACTCCTTTAACCCATATGCGTTTATGTCTGCAAAAAAAAAAACCTGAAAGGGAAATGAAAAAGATCAGGCACAGGCTCTAAACAGCAAACACATATCCTGCAACAACAGCTTAAAACCTCTGCTAGGGAGGCACTTCATTTTTCAAGGGGGCCCAAATCAAGGATTTGTTTTAAAATCAGTGGCTGCAATAAACTTTTCTGGTTTTTTAAAGACTGAAATAAAAATGGAAATGGCATTGTAGCGGGTAACTGGATATTAGAAGAAAAGTAAGATGTAGCGCAAGATGAAACAAATATGAAAAAAAATGTTGGCCATGCTGATACTAAAAGTAGTAGCATGTTGATGATTTAGGTCCCCAGAAGCTCCTTTACATTCTTAGCTATTATCTTTCTCAGCTGCTGAAACCTGCTGTTTTAAAGGCATTAGAGTTGAACATCTAGTGACAGCACTTGGGTTATTTATCATTATGTATCACCCTGCTACACTATATTTTATTATACTGGATTTAAAGGAAGATAACACAATTATGGTTAATTTGCTTCTCTTCTTTATATATATAGTGTCATGACCCACCACAGCTTTGTCCCATGAGATATTTTTAACCAAAAAGAAATCCACAAGAAACTCTCCCTAAAAATTCCATTAATAACCTCTTGTAGCATGTATAGGTTGCAGGGTCTGGAACTAAGAATGTTTTAATCTCTTCAGCAAAACAATGTCTCATAATGATGTACAGGACTATTGCTGCACTGATGAAGAATCATACATAATTCAGCACCTTTCACTTGGCACCACTGTGATATCCTCATTAGCAGTGGCTCACAGTGGCTGTCAGATGGTGTCCATGCGAATGCAGGCATTATATTGTCTTTGAGATGTGCAGCTGCTTCCATGACACTGCCAGTATATAAAAACATGACGCCAGTTTGTTTTATTTAGTGCTAAACCTTCCAGTTTGTAAAAACAAGGCTGACACAGAGCCTGACATGAGGCAGTGAAAATAATTAGCTCTCATTTTCTCAGCCTCCTATTTCCTTCTCCCCGCTGTGTTCTCTTTCCACTAAACCACCACATGTCAGTCGAAATGGGAGGCAATTAGTGGGCTCATTTCAGTCCCCACAACTGTGCTGAAAAGAAAGTATTTATGATGGCACAATGAACAGCTGAAAGATTAAATAACATTTGCCTTTTGAAAAGAAAATGACTTCTAGCTAAATGGGCAATTTTTGATTATTCTCAAACAAGCTTAGAGTAGTTGGTTTTTAAAATACAAGAAAGGAAAATGAGTCATTTTTAGGTGAAAGAATCAAATAAAACTTGACACAGTAATGCAAATAACTGATGTTTTATTGCAAAATATGTAAATGTGTTATACCCTTAACAATGGCTGGTGTCTCAGGTCAGGGCAGGCTGCTGCCAGCCAGGCTCCAGCAAGAGAAGGTGGCTCCACCGCCGGTTTTGTTTCAGCTGTGCAGGCAGAAAAAAAGAGGGGCGGAGGGGAGGCCTTGCGAGAGAGATGGTCTTAAAATGTACAGAAACAAAGCAAGCGGAAGATATATTTATGTTATCAGTTGCCTGGGTGCCTCCTCCGAGCCGGAGCCCTTATTCCTGTGCAAGGCAACAGGCACTGACTGGCTACAGCTTCGCCTGGAGAAGCACAAGGCCCTTTAACACCTAGGCAGACCAACCAGCAGCACCAAAAATATCCGTCCCCTGACAGTGCCCTTCTCTAACATCCAATGCTGGGGAGCTGTGCACGACAGAGCGGCACGTCATGGTAAATGCGAGGCACCGCTGTGTGCTGGGGGTTTGCAGCAGGCAAGGCAGGAGCTCAGTGATAGCCCAGCATTCACCAAAAGCTGCCCTTGCCATGTGATCAGAGCAGACGGGGAGTGTTGCAGTCACAGGCATCCTCCACACGAGTAGCCTGCTTGCAACAGTGGGATTGCAAAGGTGGAAGCGCAAAAAACTAGTCCCTTCCCTGAGAGCTGCATGGGTGCCCTCCTGTGCTGTCCTCCAGTGGCATTTCCTGCGGACCACTTGTGGGAACAATGTGCTGGAGCCATGCAGACATCACAACCCCACTGCAGCACACAGAGGTGACTGCCCACACTCTGGGGCTTGCAGCTCTGCAGGACATTGGCTGCGGGGACAAGGGAGCATAGGACCTCAGGAAAGGCATAGCAGGGCCACTGGACACGTGCTGCACATGCTGGGAGCAAAGACTCCTCTTCCAGGCCCTTGTCTGGAGAGCACATGCCAAGCTTACAGACCAGCGAGAACATGTCTGTGCTTGTGAAGACATATCCATGACCAAGGCTATGTGAGAGAGAATGTGTGGAAGGCAGCAAGTTAATTCTGTGGCCAAGGTATATACAGAAATCTTTAGATTAAAAAGTCTAGATAGCAAAGTGAGCAAAATACTTAGCTGGAAAGTCTATGTCTCTTCAGAGCTATGGAATAATTTCTGATGGGAATCCCTGGTATAGCGCTGCCTACAGAAGGATTTTTAAAGGTCTTGTCTTGAGTTTGATCTCAGTTACACATGGATGTTACAGCCGGAGCAATCCCAGTGGAGATGATGGAGTTATACCCACTCCACCTCATGCAGAAACAATACATGGTCCTGCAAAGATTCTTTGAAAGAAAATACCAGGAGCTCAGATCACCTGCACTGATCCACCTTCTTGGCAGACTACATTCATCCATTCTTAATGGTGGTGGCATTATTTTAATGTGGCTGTGGTTTTGTTTTACAGATTAGGTAATTTTCTGTGCCCCTTCACTGATTACTTGTTAGAATAGGAGCAAATCTATGAAAATGGTACACAAACACAGCTACTCTTATTCTTGCATTAACTGCTAATCTTTAGTAGTAAAAGCATTGTGCTTTGAGATGGAATTAAAGAGAGAGGATTTAGAAGATGATATTTTGAGATAAGGACAAATAACCCCACGTTAGAAAGTCAAGGTACCTGTGATTATTGTGCAAAGGAAGGGTCAGATAAAACCAATTCCTCTTCCAGTATTACTTACTGAAGTGGGTTAAAATACCTATGGAGGATGGAGAATATATATTACTGAAAAACTGTAAAACTGAAATATTAGATTTTAGACCTTGGCTCTTGCTTTATTTTTAAGAAAGTAAAGAAAGGATTTGTGAGTGTTGATATACCGGGAGGGTGGAGAGGAGCAAGCAGCAGAAACAGTCTCGTGTACTTGTGAAACTGCATTCCAGTTACAACTATTTTAGTACTGTTTTTTCTTGTAATGCCTGCATTTTGCCATGGAGAAGTCTGGGCTTCTCCACATGGAGAGTTGGTCACAGTGTCTCTGTAAAGTATCCTTAATTGTATATTAACTTTTGCAATATACATTTAAATAATTGCATTAGAATATATCTCAGTTTGGATATTCAAGGCTAGAAATTAGTTCACACAGTTAGCAGATGGTTTTGAAGAGGCTCTGCTCTTTACCTTGTCAGATGGAGAGAGAGGTAACTCAGGAAAAATAAGGCGAAATGGTGAGCCAACTTCAAGGCTTTGTGTTTGGATATAGGTCAAATCGTGCCACTCTCGGTAACAAATGAAAACATTCAATGGCACAGTAAAATCTGCCCTTTTGAGGACCAAAACTAAAGCATGCATCAATAGAAGGCAAAAAGACTGTAAGGCATCCTTCTCAAGGGGTTTGGTGATTCATCAGTGTGGAGCTGACATAGCTCAGACACCTTTCCCTGATTGGGAAATTTTAATGAGCCATCTAGGATGAGAAAGCCATTGAAAATTCCCCCTGCAGTCCTGCAAATCAGCTCAAGCCACAACTGCCAGGGTCTGTTGTTTTACTCTCCATCTTGGAGTTAATTGGTGGTCCCCTGCTTTTTTTTTAAAATTTGTGGGGGGGAAAAAGTCTATCACCTTTTAGCTCATTGGGAATTGTGTAGAGAAAGGTCATGAAAAGGCACTGAATGGAAGTAACCACATAACTGGAACTACAAGAGTTGGAAAAGAAACCTCTAAAAACCAGGTTACCTTTGCAGTGCTCACTCCTGATGCATTCAGAGAGCACAAAGGTCAACTGAGCTTTTATCACCTCCAAAGATGCAGCTAAAAAAAGGAAGGAAACTGTAATGAAATGACTGCATCTGTCAGCTGGTGGAAACCAACATAATCCCACTACAAGATGCAGTTTAAATTAGATAAAAAATACGGGGCTGGTAAAGCTTTTTCTGGGAAGTCAATGTTTCATTCAGCATATAGAAAAGGCTGAACATTCAAATGCTGTCCTGAAGCTTATCCAGCAGGATCATTGCTAAAAGGCACTGCCATTCCTAAGGCCCTTAAGTTTCTGCCTGCTGATGAAGAAAGGTGTACTAGCTGCGCTGGTGGGGCAGGGCACAGTGCCTGGGAGAGGACCCCTGTGCCCTGAGGAACCATCTTCACACCACAGATGGTGCTATGCTCTTCCCAGCCAAACACATCGGAATCAACCGGCACCCCTGAAACTCCTGGACCAGCGTATGCAGCGCTTTTATATCCAGTGGTATTGCTGTATGTCATGCTGCACTCCAAGGCTGCGGCCACTCCAGAGCTTTCATTTGGACCAGGAGGCTTTTGTCCTGTGTGTCCATCCTGTCCCATGCTTGAGCAGAGCCACCTCCAAGGACACGGATGGCCTTGCTTCCAGGTGCTAGTACACCAGAAGATGCACTGCAAGAACAAATGGGCACTCGGCCCCGAAGACCAGCACAGAGCCAGCCTGGTGTAAAAGCTCCCAGCATGACCTGTTCTCCTGACCTCCCAGCTGAGCCTAATAACCTCCCCTGCTGTACACAAGTCTGGCAGCCCACACATCACCCAGGGAACACGCACCCTTAATGTGTAACCCAGATTTGAGCTTATTGCCTCTTTTTCCTCATGACTAAAACAGGAGAAATGCTTCTTAGCTAGGCAGCTGGTTATAGGGACTGATTAGGGTAAAGTTCCTTTGAGAAATTTATTTTTAAACTGATGTAGGCCAGCTTTTTAGCTATAAAGATGGTGGAAGGTATGATCCCAAGTGCTTCTGCTGACCCAGTTTTACAGGAACAGGCACCACTCTTTTACAAAAATGGGACAATAAAAGAAGTTTAAACCCTTCGATCCTGGTTTACTCTCTATTTCCAGTTCATTTTGGAACAAATCTAGATGGCAGCAGTAGCTGACTCAAAGCAGCCTCTAGGGGAGCTACAAGATTGTATCCAGGGGTTTTCAAAGAAGCAAGCTAGCTTCATTTCCTATCCTGTATGTACCACACCAGTCTTTGTTGGCGTTATGTTTAATGTAAATTACTTGCCCATATTGGCCCTTGCATCGTGCCCAAAAGCTCAGATGATCTACTCCTTCCGGTCCACTTTTTCAAACTGGCTCTGCTGCAACATCTTTAAAGGCAGGTACAAGTTCATGTGCAGGTCTCAGATGTTTCCAGCCCAGACATATTGAGGTGACAAATTGTGCATTCCCTGGAATAGCAGCACTAAGCACACGGCGTGCTGCAGCAGGGCAGCTGATGGGGAAGGCATGTCCGGCATGCAACCACAGCTTCGAGGGAATGGCTTCCTTAGAAAAGGGCCCCGCAGCACACAGAGCAGACACGACCAATTAGGATCTCACAGGGAAGGCAGGACCAAATAAAAAAGGATGTCAGAAACCTGCAGAGGTTACGTCAACCCTACACAGGCCCATTGAACTAACTCTGCCCTCTCGTAACAATTCAGCTTCTGTCCCATAGACTTTGCATACAGTCTCATTTGCACATTTTGCTATCATGGCTAAAACATCTACTCGTCTCCAAACTTCAGGAGGCGTTGGTACAGCATGAATTTCTCTCCAGTGCTCAGAGGTCTATTTGCTCCTTCTCTTGCTCTTTCCTGGAGATTGTCGCCCACCTCCCTGAATTATGGCTCACAGCCCATATTGGAAATGGAAGGGAGATATGAGCTATTTCATGGACTGTTAGTTCCTTGAAGAGTGGGTTGCATGTGGGAGAGAAAAACGCACACCTACAAAAAAGCAGCTGTGCAGCTGCATAAGCAACATGCATTCAAGAATACTGAGACAGTCTAAGTAATTCACATAGTGATAAAGAAGATTTTTATAGGAAAAAGAAGTACTTAGGATAAAAGAAACAAACTAAAAAAGGAAATCTCCAGACAAAAAGCTTTTTCAAATTGATGAAATTATTTCAGTATGAGTACAAGTTCCTACTAAGTTCAAACTTAAATGCTTTCTCTGCAAGCACCACCAAGTACAGAAATCAAGAGACTTCTGCAAACAATATGCCCTGAAAGCAAACCAGCCAGATAACACAAGATGAAAGTCAGCCTCCCACAAGTTTAGGGTGGACACACAACGCAGATTTATCAAATACAAAAGGAAACAAATCCTGCTGTCACAACCCCTGACTCTTGCTCAGAAATGCTTTGCACACCATTTCCACACAGATTATTAATTCTAAAACCCTTGAACTCAGAGTCCATGGCAAGCTGGACAAAGAAAACAAAAAGCATGGGACAAACCTCACCCTTGAGAAAAAACAATGTTGTAGAAATCTTTTGCTGGAACATCTGGAGTCACCAACGCTCCTGTTACACAGGGTGTAACGAGAGATCCTTGAACCAGCTCAGCCTGGAGCAGAGGTCTGATTAGGATGTGGCACACTGGCAATTGCCTTCTACCAGCTGATGCACAGCAGTTTTGTGCAATGTGCTGCCACTACCCCTCCCTCCTTCCCCAGTACCGTGAGGGCACACAGTCACCACCAGCACCAGTCCCATCCTGCCCAGCCAGCAGCCACGCATACCACGTATTTTCCAAACTCCTCTTGGTTGCATAAAACAGTATCTCCTCTCTGCCAAGACAAAAGTAAGTCTGCCCACCAACATCAGGCATATGCCACTGCTCAACTGTCAGTGGGGATTTTTTAATAAATGGATTATTATTTCACACCCATTGGGATAAAAGGAACAAAATTAAATACCAAATTAAAAAAAATTACAGTTAAAAAAATTCTTCACAAGGAAATAAAAGCTTTCAGCCAAAACTTTCTCTGCCACTCTTTTCTTCCTTGCCTGCTCTGGGGCATGGATCCTCATCTCCAAAGCAGCCCCATTTGCCACCCTGACATTCAGTCAGCGCTTTCCAAAACAAGAGGATTCTCCTGCCAGTCTTTGATCTTTTGTGTCCAGAAGAAACTGGACCATCTGAGTAGGGACTGTTAACCAAACTAACTGATTCAGCACTCCCAGCTTACCTTTGGACCATTTCCTGGCTTCAAGTGATAACCAAAAACAAGTTCAAGATTCACTACTTTCTCTATGCTTTCTTCAGCTCCACCTGCAGAATCCTGCGAAAAAAACAGGCAAAGGTGAGAATTCACATCTACCACAACCCACTGGGAGACAAGAACACACCCTTTGATGGAAGAAAGGATTTGCCTTTCAGATGCTGCAAGTCTGGCGGGCAGCAGGAAGGAGACATCACACTCCAAGAAGGGCAAAGGCTTCTGAATGGGTTTAGGGCAGGCAGGGGATGTCACCTAGGAGATGCTGTATGATTTCTGCGCCTGGCTGAGCTGCTCTGGCAAGGTGCAGTGCTCCTGTGAGCATTGTGGCAGCCTCTGCCATTGCAATTGCAGCTGGCACAGCAAGGCAGCAATGCTCTGACTTTCATTTTCCCCTCCAGGAAACAGAGTTTTGCTATATGCAAATTCACTTCAAGTGGATTTCACTCTATAGCTCTGCAATAAATTATGACTAAAAAAGCTAATTCAGGATTTGGGGTCTAGAATTGCTTGATTAGTTCACTGAACTAAATTAGGCAAATATCTGTTCTAGCAACACCAAGGCTCCCAATCACTCTCTATCTTTTGCATGGGTCTTACTGCTGATATCAGAAAACCAACAGGTTAACATAAGGGTGACTAGACACTCAATCGTCCTTCTCTCCTGTACCATTAGCAAACTGAGGAATGATGGGCTTATTCTGGGCCAGGGGTCTGCTGTTCTTCAGTGGTGACCAGTTGGTGGCAGCAGTTTGGAGAAATGGCTCTTCAAAATAGTTTCTGATTAATGACAGCAAACGAATTGCAATCAGTCATCTTCTAATTTCATTCCACCGGTTCCATGATAAAATCTTAGAGCCTCCTCGAAAACAACTTTTATCATCCTATTACTTGTTCTGATGTGACCCATCACTGCTGTTGACCCTCTGCATTTGGTACAATGCTCTGTAGGAACTGCAGCTTCACCCTCCCCTGAACGGGAGAAAGTTGAGACACGAGAACAGTGAAATATTCATATCAGCACGAGAAGCACATCTTATATCAACAATGAGACTTGCCTTAATTAATGGTGGAAAATGAAATAGATTTAGGTAGTCATGGGTTAACTTCTCGATGGCAGTCTAGAAAAAAAACCAACAAAACCAGATAGAAGTTATTTAATATCTCATCCTGCAAATACCAGCATGAAAAACAGTGTAACTCCATGTGCCCTCTCTTTTCCACTGTGGATACATTAGGGCATGTGAGAAGAGTTTAAAATACAGCCCTGTTCTGGAAACTGTTGTGGTAGATTGGCCCTATTTCGCATTCAGAGTCAGAGCTGCTTAATCAGAGACAGTGATNTCAATCAACCCAGCAAGCTGTGATCTTTCATTTTGGGCATTATTGACTTTATTAAGTTTCAATAATTTTCCCTGTAGGAAACATAAATGAAATATATCAGTAATGGTGTGTGGGCATGGAAAAAAATGTCTGATGAGCAAAAGGGGAATAAATCTGTGTGACTTACGAAGCTAAATTAGCAGGACTAGCAATTAGGATGCAAGTATCTCTTTACTAGCAAATTGTGATCTAAAATGATTGGGACCCAACAGAATTATAGATGCTGCTTTTAGAGGATCCCTTTTTCAAAGCTGACTGCCATAAAAATGAACTCTCTCCTGTGGCTACAGTACTAATACCGTTACTGCTGTCATGATCACATTTTCCAGACCATGATTTTCTTAACTCATTACAAACATTAGATATTTAAAACACTGTTTTAAAGCAAAGTTTTAAGAGCAAAGAAACATGGCTGACAATGAGCTTTAAAGTTGTCCAACTCAGTTTTGTTAGTCCAAATATGCTTTACGCTATAAATGAGACATGGAAGTTGCAATTTCAGTTCAAATAACTGGTTTTGTGTCTGTTTCTCCTTCAGATAAAGAGAACTCTCTCTGAAGGTCCCAAGTTTTTCTGCTGGGAGAATGGCCCCCCTAGGTGAATCTGTATCAGTACTGCCATTCAGCTCACGAGAAAACCAAGAACTACAGAGGAGTATAAAGGCCACAGCACATTTCCAAGCCTCATAAAATGCCCGGGTTGCTTTGGGATCTATATCCATATGATGCTATAACTCTGTTTATTTTAGATATCAAATATGTTCTCTATTTAGCTTTGTAACTTTTTTTGTTGCTAATACTATTGAACCCCATAGACTCCATAATATTCACACTATAACCTACTGCAACATTCAATATATGCTGATAATACCTTTAAATGGATGATGTGTCCTCTGGAGACAATTCCCATGTCCTTTAAATCCTCTTCTTCTAGAAGAAGCAATTGTTTCCCAGTGATATGATGTTCCTTAAACAAGCTAGCATAGATACTCATTTCACCAGAAGTATCACCTTAACATAAAAGAGGTAATTCAGAAATCCACACAGTACTTAATTGGAGGGGGGAAGAAAATGAACAAATGTACGTTAAGTTCACAAACGTGAATATGAAAGTACATATGAATAACTTTTACCTTTTCTAGTAAGTTGCTGCATCCAGAAAAACTGCAAAAAAGAGGAATCAATCTTGAAGCTCAAATTATCAAAATTTTGTACTACAGTTATTATGAGTTCACAAGTCATTATCCTTTTTAAAACGAAGTTTAAAAATATTTCTCACTTTGGGATAAATAACTCAAATTCACCAATGCAAGTGATTACTTCTATTTAGCTTTTCCAAACTGCCTTCCATTTTGCAGCCACCTTTCTCAGTTCATTGTTGTGAAGAACTGAAATGACTGAAGCAGTAGCTGGGAAATGTGATGTGCTAAAAGGGCTGAAGTGAAAGAGCCAGGGCTTTTAAGGCTTTTGCACTGGTTTTCCAGACAGTCCTTTGGTAAATGTCAGCCAAACAACCCCATGATGCACAACACACAAAGAGAGTGCTTGATAGGACATTAAAATAATTTTGACACATCACTACGCCAGAGATAAATCACTGATGTGTCTTGTTTGGCCTTTTAACTGAATAAAAAGGTAAAAGATACTCAATGCCATTATTTCATATGAAAGAAATATTCTACAGCCCCTAAAAAGCCCTTTAATTTTTTTCAGCTAATTGCCATCTGGGTGGCACACAGTGGGATAAAACCTTTGAACCCATTTTATCCTGTCCAGGGTCAGATCTTTGGGCACTTCCACATTCCTTAAGGACTCAGGAATGCCCTCCTGGCTGCTGACAGTTCCCAGCTACCACTATTTTCTGGACACTGGAGAATGTGACTCAAAGATAACTCAAATCCTTAATTTACTCATGGTCATTTTCAAGCCTTTCTGGGACACAAGTTTCACCAAGCAAACAGCAGTAAAATCTCACCATGTTCGGATCCAGCCTTCCCTCCCACCACACCCACGGTAATTTGTTAGAGAGCTCCAGCAGCGCAACCTTGGCCACATTAACACAAAATACTCACCACATCTTCTTCGGTCCATGCACAAATATCAAAGGAGGGCAGCAACTGTGTGAGAGACACGAATTGAAAAGAAAACCATCGGACCATTTTTCTCCCCTCCACCCAAATTTTAGTCTGGTGGCTGA
Organism: Origma solitaria; assembly: GCA_013397895.1. Lineage (NCBI taxonomy): Eukaryota > Metazoa > Chordata > Aves > Passeriformes > Acanthizidae > Origma > Origma solitaria. The sequence continues at coordinate 2,581,264 of VZRL01004526.1, read as the reverse complement.
TACTATTCTGTTCCTTTTTCCCTGCAAAGTGCAGGACTTAGGCTGTGATTCATATTGATTTATCAAACCACTGGATTCACATTGATCATGGGCTGGCTCCAACAGCACATTGGCAGTGTTAAATCAATCCCATCACTCTCCGCAGATAAAATTACCAGCAGATCTCCAACAAAAACAACTTAAGAAGCAAAAGTAAACCATCTGATGGCAAGGGACTCTAGGTGCCTCTCCTCTTGACTCTGATTCTATGGGAAGCCTTCTGCTATGGCTTTGGTACCACTTGATTTCTGCAATGAAAATAATGCTGTGATTATGACTCCCTCCCAAATGATGGATATTTTCTGCAAAAGGAAGGAAAACTCTCACTGGACAGCAGCAAAACCAGAATTTGGAGTCTGGCCACTGCTGATTGTCTTCCTGTCCATGTACAGACAAGTCTCTCTTGGTTTCTGCCAATGCTCTGTAACTGCTCCCCTAAGGCTGGGGGAGTGCAGCACTTCCCAGCCTCCTCCTACACTTTGTTGGATGCAAGATGGTGTTAGCTCTTGAAGCACTAGAAAACCACAGAGAAATGGCTGCATTGAACAAAATTCTGGGGTGATTTGAAAACTGACAGAGGAGAAGATGTCACTGTAATACTGCTCATTCAAGGTATCCTAAGCTTCACCTTCTTGGCATTTTTATCCAGCTTAAAGAGTTAACATTAATTGTTGCAGATCTGTATTTGGAGTGTCAGTGTCTCCCAGAAGCTCAGTATCCTGATGTAGTAGCAAACTCATTTGATGTAGGTAACAGTGATGATAACAGTGTAGATAACAGTTATGAGAGACTCAGCTCAGTAATCCATGAGCCCCCATGGCTTTGTCACCTGCTCCAGAGAGCCCTGCCATGCCCAGGTTCACCAGCCCCCCACCCACAAGCCAAGCATGTCCCCGCAGCAGGCCCTCACCCTGCCACCCCCGCTGCACACGGAGCCCCAGGGCAGAGCAGCTCTCCAGGCATGAGACCAGGCTCTAGTGTCACCTGCCCATGGCTTTCAGCCCTCACTGTGGATCACTCTTCGCAGCACCCACATGTGACACCCATTGAAGAACCCGTGAGTGCCTGACACCCCTTGACTTCTGCCTCCATAACTACTGCCTTTTCAGATCTTCTTTTTCCTCCACCAATGTCTCAGTCAAATCTTGCTGGGCATAAACAATTCATAAGACCAGCTGAAGTCACCTCTGTAAGGAGTATCTAAAGGATTTTCAAACACACCCCTTTGCCCACTGCTTCCCCAAAAGGGACAGAGCCAAAGGCATCAGAGTAAACTGGCAGAAGGAAAGATGTGTCAGTGAGAAAAAAATGAGACCTTCCTAACTTTTTCTCTCTACTACAACATATTTGCAACCAAGCTTCCCAACCTACCTGCTTGTTAGGCCATCCCTATGCTAACAGCAACCCACAGCCTGGGCAGAATGCTGTGGGGCAAAAGTAGTGCTCAGGGCAACATTTAAGCACAAGGAAGGGCAAGTGGCAATTGTGAACACCCTCAGGAGGCCATGAGTTGTGCCTTTTGTAGGCACTTTTAGTCAAACTGGCTGATGCTGCAGCAGGAGCCTGGTACAATAACTTGTATAACTGAAAAATTTACTGCAAAAGTCCAATATTGTATTTTTTGATGTACAGTGATTTTTTTCAGCTTTCTCCATGTTTAAATATAACCAGTGGCAGAATAGTTCTGTATTATTTCTTTTTTTTTTTTTAAATGGGAGAATAAAGGAGCAATGTCACACAATGAGTAATACAAAGAAGTGACTTGAACCAGCAGACATTAAAAAAAACTCTTGAAACACCAGCATTTTACACAGTGACACAAATGCATAAAATTTACTGTCAAAATGTTTATTGCAAAATAGAAGTTTGGAACAAAAGAGAAGCAAGGGGAAAAGTTCACATCAAAAGAAAGTTTATGACACCAATCAAGGATATTGAATACATTGCATTATTTCTTTTTGGTTTTTTGCTTTGGTTTTACACTGGAAAATCAAATCCACAGTGTGAATAAAACAAGACATGGTTTGTCAAGTGCAATAAAGAGGATAACTGACACTGCAAGACTTTACCACACAGAAGTGTAACATTGCATGTTCCACACAAATGATATATTCAGTTTACAGCACAAGAGTCTTGGCATAAGCATTGCGCTCAGCTTTGCTTTTTCAGAAGGGAAAATGAAGTTTTCTAACACTGTGAAAATATTTTCTATTCAAATTCCATCAGTTCAAACTTGAAGTGTAAGTAGCATTGACTCCTACTATTCAGTACAAAACTTCTTCAGTAGTGCAAAAGCAAGAAATGCAGTGGACTATATCTGACTTTAAAAGGCATATGAATATTTAGCACACAATATAAAATGTTTAAAGAAAGTTGTTGGTTCTACAGTTTTAAAATTAAATCTTCACACATCAGAAATCTCTGTGCAGATTTTACAGTGTACACTAAGTCAAAATCTGGAAGAAAGGGAAAGGTCTCTCCTCCAGATTCCTACCAGTGCATTTTAAGGGCTGTGAAAATTATTAAATGAATTTACTTTTTCTACCTGAACATTCTACCTAGGACTGTAATTAAAACCTCTGTCAAGTTAGAGGTCTTATTAAAAACCTGTAAAAGCTGCCTGATTACAGAAAAAGGAAGTACAGCACTAAAGACGCACAGTAACACTGCTGAATATTTAACGGCTATATGCACAGTGCTGAGAGCAACACCAATCACTACTGCATCAGATATTTAACTCAGAATAAACACTTTAAAACCCAGAAGAAAAGGGAAGCAGCATCTAAGAAAACCTCTGGAACAATACATAAATGACAAGTCAAGAACATGACCGTGTGACAAGAGGCCACGCCAGACCTCACCTCCAGGAAGCCCTTCCCATCCAGAGGGGACAAGCTCCATGTCAGGGAGCACACAATGGCTGGTGATGCAGCACACCTACACACTGTACCTTAAGACACTTGCTACTCCAAGGAATTTGCGGTGTCATCATCACAAAAATTACTAGAGCAATAGTTTTCCTCCATTAAGTCCCCTTTCCATTTTTTTTCACCATTGCTGAAGGAAAAGAAAGAGAGTTGGGAGCTGGACATCCTGTCTTGGTCCCAGCTGACCATGCATCTTTAAGCAACCCAAAAGTCGATCCTCCCCTTTCTTCTCTCAGGCCATTTACATCTAAGTCAATGTTTGCAATACAGCAGCCTGGTAAAAATGAGAAGTTCAGGCCTTACCTTACCTTTCCCCTCCATCAAATGCAGCAATATTATTTTACTGCAAATACCTCCAGGTACTTGCAGAGAAAACTAGGAATCCAAAAGGCCTGGCAGGACCTAGTGACCTGAGAGGTGTACAAGGCACAGGAAGGCTTTTGGTGGTTTGTTCTGGTTTTGGCCCAGAGCAGCCAGAGAATTGCCTTCTGGGTTTGGTTAATGCTTTCATAAGCTGACACACTATGTGGCTGTGGACTGTTGTGGAGATTCATATAACCTGGTAATGAGACAGGTAGAAGATGGACTGGGATACACTGCAGAGAAAAATCAGGTGCGGAAGATTAAATACTCCTCCAACCACCATACCTGCCCACCAGAGCCACTTTCAAAGTCTTTATCTAGTGAGAAGCATTTCAGAGGCAAAAACAACACAGCTTGATTCTCACATATGATATTTGGCTTGTAAACTGGAGATATCTGATACGAAACTCACCAAAGGAAACTAAAAATGCAATCAATACTACTGCTTTTTTAGTAACCAAAGCCAATATCCTAAATATAACACTATGTCAACTGCATTAGAAGAGTTTGTCATATGTTTTCACCTTATCTACAATTCAGAGATCACCTTTGCTACTTTAAAGGCACGGGAGGTTTTACAAGAGCTTAAATTTTCCCTTAATATAGTTTAATTTGCTTTGACAAATAACATGGGGAAAGAAAGGTGAAGGGGAAAAAAATCCCTCTAGCTTCATTAAAAAATACTGAAACGAGTGGATAGTAGAAATTACTACAAGCACGTTACCACATTCTGATATTATTTGCTGATACAAGTTACACCCCTTGAAGACAGAGTTAAACTGTGTGATTTTGCAACTACGAAAATCTGTGTCATACTACTTTAAAACTATTTTTATTTCTGTAAATATTAAGGAGTGAATCTGCAAATTCAGTTAAAACCCATACAAACATAAATATGCATGAAGTGCTCTGAGATTGTCAAACACCAAGAAAGTGCAAAATATAAATGCTAGGAACAGACTTTTTTTTTTGTTTTGTTTTTGAATCCTAAATGTACTGAACCAAATTTCATTTTCAGTTGTACAACCCTACATTGCTTATGTGGTACAGTAATTTATGCACAGTGACACACATCTTAAGATCTAAAGTGCACATATAACATTACACGAATCCATCAAATTTTGCTGAGTGCAAAGTGGCAGTTACAAAAATAGTATCATTGCTGTGGGTGTTAGCAGACATATACCTACAAAAATAGTACCAATCTGCACTGGAAAAGCCTATTTGTTCTTATTTCCATTTCATTATTAGCCCTTCCACATCTCTTTTTCTCCCTAAAATCAGGTTGCTTTGATGGACCTATGAAGCCATCCCCACTGGTGCAGAAGGAGTAAGTTTCTCCTTGGGACACTTTGCACATTTACTGCATCATTTAAATTATAATTTCATCATGAGAAAAGCTTCCAGAAACAAGAGGGTTGCCTTCAAGTCAATAGATTTGCAACTGTTTGGAAGAAGGTTCAATGACATCCTACAGGAACTAAGCATCTCAGCAGGTCTAATCCTGTGCAAACTGAGTGGAGTAGGCCAGCTTCAAGCATAGCACTTGCTGCCTCACACGTTACCAGACCAGTGCTGATGCTTAAGGATAAAACAATTCTTTCCCAAGACCCAAAGAGGTGCCCACTCTAGAAAAACTCCTTCAAAGAACTTTCTGTTTTGTTGAATGAACACGTAATGATTTCAAGCCTGCTGTTATCTAATGTATCCATTTCTCTCTAAGCTATCCATGAAACACTCACCATAATATGTAGGTTAGAGCTGTGTAACAGGCAAGCCTATAATTAAAGAAGCCACTGAAAAACAGAAGTTTTCATAAAAGAAACCCTTCCAGTAATTGAGAATGGAATTTTGATGGCTTATTTCCACTACTGCTGAACTACACAGTAACATTTTTCTTTTGAAATGCTGCCCTTCTTCCTTGGCAAATATTTTACAACATCTTCCTTTCTAACCTGCATCTGTGTTCGCACTGGTTTCCCTCCCTCCTTCTGCATCACCACTAAAGGGGTCATCAGGAGAAACATCCTCACTGCTCTCAACATAAGTGCCTGGCAGGCAATTATTGCAGCAGATTGTAACACACTGAGTTTTGTGGTAAGCCACAACAGCAGTAGCAACACTTAAAAAGTAATGTAGCTGCAAAAAACAGGTATGCAGAGACTAGTAAATATTCCTGACATTCCTGCCATCAATCAGAAAATTTCACATAAGCCACAGTAGTAGGGCCCAAGCTGAAATGTCATAGTGGCTTCTCTTTGTCCTTTCCTAAGGGTAGCACACACCGTTTCAGAGATACAACAGAATCAAAATTTACAAACACCGGTTTTTGCTCTCAGGTACAAGAATAAATCCATCAAAGTTAATGAGCCTTCGTGGATTCACATCAACCTAACTGAAAATTAGTTTCTAGATCACAATATCTGATAATAGATGCAGAGGTCTGATTGCAGTTTACTTTGGCAGAGTGAATTATATACACATGCACATACATGCGAGGGAAAAAAACCATTTATACAAATCATCTGCTAATAGGGATTATCTGGATTCTGCTGCTATTCACTTTTTAAACGATATATTTAACTAACCACTCTCTTCCCCACAAGCTTCCTCTCTTCCTATAAACCTATTTGTGACTTCCCACAATGCTGCCTTGAAAAAGGCTTTAAATTAGAAACACAGCAAACCCCTTCACTGCAACAGTAAGAAAGAATGGATGTAGAGAATAGCAAATCTGGAAGTACAAGTATATGCATATGATTGACAATTAAAGGGGTAAGGGAAATGACAAAAAACACAAAAGAAAAATCTGAAGTACATTAATGGCATTAAAGGCATTGAAGTTTCTCCCAGTGTTTCCAGATCTTAAATTTATCAAGCCATAGTTTCTGTAATCAGGCATTAGGAATTATAGATATAATCATGGTTCTTAAAATAATAATAATAATCTCAATTAGTTTGGAAAGTTAAGCTCCAAATTTCATCAAAGCAGAAATAAGTCAGCACAATCGAAACAAAAACAACATATCTTTCTACACACAAATATGCTCAGCCTGGAAAATATTTTTTTCAGTTGGTTGGTTGTTTTTAGTTCTTTTACAGGATTTAAACAGACCAAACTGACAGGATTCTTGTTCTAAAACTTTATTGTTTTGCTTTGCTAAAACAATCTCAGGGTTAATTCTACAACTTTTTTCATTCGCTGCTATCATCTGTGTCATCAAAATCATCATCATCATCATCGTCATCTGACCAGTCGAATTCACTGAAACCCAAAGCCATGTTGATTTTCTTCCCTTTTCTCATAGAGGTGGTTTTAGAAGAATTCTTTTTGGCTTGCATGTTTATCTGCATTCCAGATTGCAGGACAGATCCTGCTTGGTTCAGAGAGAAGATATCCCCAAAGCCCGTCATCATCAAGGCCTTCAGACTTTGGTTCATGCCAGCTACCTCCCCGTTACTTGTTGCTGTGATCTGACATGACATCTCTGCACTGTTTGACTCCTCTGTTTTAGATTCAAAGTAAGACTCCTGAGACATTCTTGCAGCAAGAGGTAAGAAAAACTATTTAAAGGAGGAAAGGACAGAGCAAAAGTGAAAGTTAGAACCAATTTAAAAATCAAGGAAAAAGACACCACCAGATTAGTCAGCAATCAACAGAAAGCATACAATTAGTGAATCTCAACTTGGAAGTCAAGTAAGAATTCATTAAAACAGACAGCGTCCTTCTGTCATTGTTCTTAAACCAAAGTGCAAAATCACTGAGTGGCATGGCAAGAACCACAGGCAACAGAGCTTTCCTGACAAAAGAAGGTTCAAACTCTTCAATCCTTCATTTTGGACAGCACAAAACAGAATATGATATTTCCCAACCAGGTGGACTGGCTCCAAGGCAATTGGAGTTGCTTAATTGAACCTTTCAGGATTAAAGAATAAATCAGGTTAAGATCAGAGAACCCAAACAAGCTCTGCAGTTTGGTGCAGAAGTAGCAGCCCCTAAATATCAGAAATAAAAGCAGCAGCAGACTGGTTTTGAGTGTATGCTCAAAGGAAGAGAAAGGGTCACCCTGCAACAGGCACAATGAGAAATGAGTCCCTCACCGACGCAAAGCACAGGAGAACTGGCCTCCAGCCTGCACCAGCACCACGCTCTCGGAAGCTGTCCCACGGACAAGCAGGCAGGGGAAGAGGGGCAGTATTGGTCAGCTCATCAGCTTCTTCAGCTTGGTTCCCTCTTTTTTAAATTTAGCTTCATTTTCAGTGGTATCAAGAGACATCTGTCATTTGGTTGTACATCATATTAAATCTCTGCTTATGTAATCTTCACCTACGGATAATGGCATTCTCCTAACCCAGTCTGTTTGTAGTAACAAATGAAATGTGCCCTCTTCAGCTAAATGATTAATGCCCCTTCAGTGTGTCTGGGCTAGTAAGCTCTGTAACATGTTTGCCTGTGCTTCACAGGGAATAAGAACTCAGGAATTTCATCCTAAATTAAACTACCTACTAAAACAACAGCAAAGGAGCTGTGTGTGAACACCTGCACTAACCTTTCTTTCCAAAGCTATTTGCAAAACTACGTACACAAAATCCATGTTTTTTCACATCCTTCTAACCTAATCAGAAAACTGACTGAAGAGTCAATGGCAGTTGGTCAGAACAGGTTACAGAGGTGATTATGGTGATGCCCTGGTATGTAACACAAAAGGTTTCACAGCCAGGCTGCTCAAAGAGTGCCCATTTCTTGGTAAAACCACTTATGTTGACAAATTCTCTATCATTAAAAAAAGACAGTATCTGTCTTCTGTTACACTTGAGCTTTCTTTACTTACATAGACTTACTATTTGCATTGTGGTTAAGTAAAGTTAGTCATCAGAGTTTAAGAAACCAAAATAAAACTAGGAAGTTGGGGTGACGGGGTGCCCTAACTACTGTTCATGCATCCTGTGGCTAAGTGATGAAAGAACCTGCAGCTAAGTTTGTACAAAAAAAAACCAGTTACACCTTCAACAGAGCACTAGTTGGATCAAGGACACCAAAAGCTCCTACTGATAAAAAGAAGGAATGTTTTAAAAACAAGATCTAGTCACAGCACACACACTTCATTGCCAGGCAGTTACAGTCACTTTAGATGCACACAAGAGCATCCCCTAACATATGGGAAGAATTTCCTACAAAAATCAACAAAGCTGCAAACCAGCTTTCCACTAAAACCTGCTTCTGGGTCATTGACTGTTCAATGCCTGAGAGTGGGTAAGCTGTGAATGGCTCATTTTGCAAGTTATAATCACTTTACTTCTTCCATATTTTGCCATCTCCTCATCTGGAGAATTAGAAGAGTTCTTTGGGGCTGGGCATGCCTTTAGTGACACATTGCATATGACTATCAGAAAAGACATTTAGAGATGGCTGGGATCCACCAATCTCTCTAAATTCCACGGTTCTTTAAGACCACCTACAGGTACAGGGCATCACAGGTGAGTATATGCATTTCATGCCTTGCTCACTGTCTTCCTCTATGTAAGTTCATCTTAGCTACATACACTCCCTTCTTAAAGGCAGGTCTTCTTTCAAGAGGAGTCTTCCATTTCACCACAACTATGGATACATTTTACTCCATCAAAACGCTCCAGATTCCCTTGTGCTAGAGGCTTTTGGAGATCTGCACAAAGGAATTTGCAGAGATCACACTCAAAGATGTCTGTTGTATAAGATGCAGTAAAAATAGGGTAAAAACAAGAGCAGAGAGAAATGCACAGAGGCATTTCTAAATATTGGTCTCATCCTTCCCTCATGCTGAAGTGTGTGAAGTTATACTTTACTCTTGGGAGCAGACTGCCACTCATAGTTACCTGCCATGCAGGATGAAGCTTCTACCAACCCTACAACACTGGAGAATCAAGTGGCAGAGACAGCTTTGCTGTTCTCCTTTCACTTGGTTTGAGTTTCTCCTCCTGCACAACACTGCTGGCCTCTGGTCTTGGCTGCAGAGCAAAATGAAGAGGTGACTGCAGAACACAGAGCAGGGACAAGAGTACCAGCTAAGACACAATGAGGCCTAGCTTTGGCTAAGAACCAGGTTTATGCCCATTGGGCATCCTAAGATGTGTTATAGCTCTGGTTGCCATATCTTTACTCCTGTTTCTACAGGCAAGGTTGTTTAAAGCTGAGCACTGCACCTCCCTGCTCTAACCCTCCAGTCTGATGTTGCTGAGGAGACATTGCCTGAACTAACAGAGGGAGACAGATGTCTTAACACCCAAGGATTACAGCTTGTAAATAGAATGCCCAAGGATATTTTGCAAATGATTTACAACTACGAATTTAAAATACAGTTTTATACGTAACCAGTGCTATGAGAAAAAACAATCCTGCTTGAACAAGCCCTCTTTTTGCCAGTATGTCAATTTTTTTCCAGTAAAAGGGCTCTTAAAAATTTGTTCTGTGTAACAGTTTACTTAAGATGTGTGGAAAAAACAAACCTATATATCTCTATTAGAAAAAATTGCATTTAAATGCAATAGGAGAGTTGGGTTAATGCTATGCAGAAAGACAGTTCACGCTTAGCACAATAGGCCTTAGCACAATGCTTTATTCTTGCAGCAATGCCAGCTCCAAGTGAAAAGTACAAGTCATAAGCAAGTACAGCATAAAAAAACCCTAGGGCCTTGCTGGTGAAAAGGTTTGCTCATTAAGGCTGTGTCTCATGCTGTGCTCAGGATAGAGGATGGCCCACAGCTCAGTTACAGGAATCTTGCAAGCGTCAAAGCAGGCATACAGATATCTACTGAAAACATACAGAATCTGCACATAGGAAAACATTTATCCTCCCTGATTTCACTACTGCATGTTCACAGCTGGAACATAAATGCAACTGCATTCAAACAGCAATAAGCTATGCCTCAAAACAAGTCATATGTAAATGGATCTGGCTGGAATCAAGGTTATAAGTAGGATAAAATTGTGTATAAGGAAAATCATATGCTACTGCAATCTCAATTTGGTATTTGTTTTAGCTAGTGCTTTAAAAACAAGTAGGCATCATAGTATTTTTTTTAACAACTCTGTTGTAACATCTCGCCATGCACTAACCCTGTGGTCCTCCCTCTGCCAATCAGTGGTTGAAGAGTATAGTGTTTCATTAAGAAATTCAAGATAATGCAAGGAAGGTTTCTTGTTCAATTTATTAATAGAAATGTGGCAATTCTACCAGCTGGCAACTGGTCAGACAAAGCTATGTTAACTATAATTATGAACAAAACCTTAAATTAACACTTCAGATTTTGACCCTCTTTTCACAAAACGGGAATTCGTTTCTTCTCAAAGAAAAAGAAGAGAATAAAAAATTTGCCTAAGTTTCCCGACATGCCTTCTGCAAGATACCAATGATTCTTATATTTAAGACCAAATCCTGCATCCAATAAAGTCAACAACTTCCTAGCTGAAAAAAGAATTTATTGAATGTAAATAACTTTTAAAGCTAAGAACTCTAAATAAATCAATGGGACACTACTTAAAATGCCCATGTCACAATATTAACTACCAGTAATATGTAGTATCTAAGGTATTAGGTGAAATTTAAAAAAAAAAATTGTTATCAGGAGTGATGCAAAAGAATTGGTCCAAAGGAACAACTAAAAACAGGAGCACTACTTCCTTGGGGTGTCTTGAGATTTACATACACAAAGCTCCAAATACTTCTGACACAAGATGAAAGGTTGAATTATTGTCTACTTACAGGAGTATTTGATTGTTCAGTTAACTTCTGCTCCCACATCTTCAAACGTCTCTCCCGTTCCTTTAGTTCCTGCTCTTTAAAGCTCAGATCACGCTCCAGTTTCTTTAGTCTCTCTAAGGTTGCTTCAATTTCACATCTGCACGGAGACAATTTGTTACGTCTTGTCTTTTCCTGACAGATATAAATTGTTCATAATTCCCACTTGAATGTTAATTAAATGTGAAAGGCTGAAAAGTACAATACTAACTCAAGCAGTTCATTTAATTACCAAATGCAAAGCCTTTCACAGCTTTAGGAACAAATAGCAATGTTTACACTTGAGAACAACCATAATACCTTCAGTTGAAGAAAAATAACATTTAAAAGAGTAAAATACCACATAACAAAAACATTTTTAAAATGAAAATACCTTATTTCCTCCAAACATCATGAAACATGAAATCCACAAAGAAACTGCATTAAGAACTGGTAATGGAACAAGCACTAGCAACACAATATAGGCAGTCCAAGAAGCCCATTTGTCTGGGTTTATAACTTGACCATAAACATTATTTGGACTTACACTCAAAATGCACAGAAGCATTACTGGGGTAATTTTCCCCACTTTCCTGTTTCTTTAGGCAAAGATGTAAGAACAAAAATACAAACCACGATATGACTCAGCCCTGCAAATGGTTACAAATACAAGCTTCTCGAGTTTGGAACAGTTGCGAAAAGGATTTGGCTTGCTTTTCTTCCCTTCTCACTATACATGCAAACTCATGAAAAATGGGAAAGGCAGGAAATGAAGGCAGTAGTCTAAGAAGCTTCAGACACCATCTTTATTTGGTTTCACGGCACATACCTCCCTTAACAAAGTGGTTTCCTTTGACATACTTTCTGACGGACAGTATGTTTTAAACACATGAACTGAACTTCTCTTGGAAAAGAGTTTAATAAATTTTGCGCTACATAAATACACAGGTGTATTCTAGAAGCTGAACAGCAATTCTGTCACCAGATTCAGACACACTTTTTGCTCGTGGGATAACAAAAAAGATCTCCAATTTGTATCGGAGGTTGTACTTGCATTTAACAAGTCATTTCCGTTGAATAAGCCTTTTTGGGAGACTGTGCACTGCCTGACACCTGTATCCTGACAGTTGTGGGAAGAATCAATCACATTGTTTTGTTTTCCCCCTTGAAAAAGTGAGCTTCTAAGGAGACAAGAGATCCTAAACAGAGCTGTGAAGATAGCAATTGGGATTCTACAAGGCCAAATATTCTGCTCAAACTTTCACACTGTGACAAAATATGCTCCTTCAATGTTTCCAAAAAGAAAGTAAGAGAACTAACAGAGTTAGCTGTCATTTCTATTTGGGGTGGGGAAAGAGAATTACTTCTTCCTGTCAATCTCCTGTCCTGGCATAGACTGATTAAACTCTTCTCCACTATCAACCTAAATGAGTTCAGCCTCTCAATGTGGGAAAATAGCAGACCCAAAGAATCTATTTAAGCAATTGAAATAATATAAATATTCCCAATTTTATGGATTTCTCATTTTGATAAGATTTTTGTCAGAGTGTAATGCTTACAAAGTACAGTGAAAGGATTCAGAGCTAGAATAACCAGCAACTCCTACTGCAAACTCTACCACCACGTTTAATTCTACTGCAGAAATCAGCCACCTGGGGGCAAAGGCATTTATCACACTTGAGTCCTGCTGAGTGAGCAGTTCTATGTGGTGGTCAGAACAAATGCCCCTCATAATTATCATGCTTCAGATTTCAAGAAAATTCTCTATCATATTTAGGCATGCAAAGGTCAAGACTGATCTCTGTGCTGGGTAGAAAGCGGTCGCACATCCTAATAAAGAGACAACAAGAGAACAAACTAAAAGGCACTGAACATAGGGTCAGAAAGTGACTCCTCCCCAAACATCCATATCCTCTTCATAAACCCTTTCTGTCAGGTGCAACACATACTATGCTATCTACTGTGGGAACTACAGAGCAATTTGAGGGCAGTTGCAAGCACTGCTTTTTTTAGTTTGTCTCTCATCATCACTGCTACTTACACACAACTCTATAATTTTAAAAATATGTAAATTACATTCTCTTTTAAAATAATATTATGGGCTAGGGGAGTCCTGGTAACAATAGTTTTCTCTATGTCAGAAGTCTATTTTGTACTGTAATTATCTCTCTTCATTAGACAGAAACTTCTCTTATAATAAAAGGTCAGTGTGCAAAAACAGTTGCAATCTGAAAAATAATTCCAAAGTATAATGAAACAGTGTAATTAAAGAGAAAGCTACTGTACATTGCCCAGTTAATGAGTCTTACTCCATAAATGAAGCAGCTTGAAACATTATACATGGTAGGACATGTGGATTTGTTTGCTTCTGTAGTTCTGTGGTCTGAGTTTACTGGTTTTTATAGAATAATTTCATTCTGTGACACTGAAGAACACATTCTGCACTAGCAGAAACTATAATGGTAAACATTCACAGATTAAAAACAATTACTGGCATTTGTTTATATGTCTTGAATTGCTACTGATACACTAATGTAAGTATCACTAATAAACTATTTTAATCATTAGAGCAGCCGCTCGTGGAGAGAAGATGGAAGGAGAGATGCAGTTAGTATGTATGACTAAATGCAGACAAATGTGATCTCTCACTGAACTGGAGCGTCATTACTTCTACAGTAATTTTTTCCTACTGTAATACAAGTGACTTGAGAAAGGGCTGCAAAAAGATCACAGAATATGAACTTAACAGGGCAGACCTATGAAACTCAGGCATACGACAGTGCCCCTATTTTATCAAATAATAAAAATGTGCCAAACATATAGAAAGTTAAGAAAGAAGACACTGAATTATTTTAAGGAAATTACAGAATACACAGATTAAAATGTATTATTAATATAAACATTAACCCCAGAAAATGTTGCAAATAAGACCACATTATATAGATATGTCAAAGCATTGTTTATGTTATCAACTCCAACAGTCATGTATAGTCTCAGCCCACTCTCAGTTTTCACAACAGCTAGTCAATGATACTGAAGACTCCAGCTACTTGCTGTTATGGCTACACTTTCGGCATGTCTATACAAAAAGAACATCAATTTGCCTTTTTTTAGGAGTGGCAAAAAATGCAATCCAGCTTTGATTTGTTTCGGTAAGTGCAGTATTCTTGTGAAAGTGCAGTATCTGGATCATTAATTCAGAGGTCCCTCAAAGGAACAAGGATAACTTTCGCTTTTCCCAAGCCCACCCTTCTCCAAGACTCTGATATCCAGGCTTCATTAAAATTCCCTATTTTTTGGTAATACATCGCATTTTTTCCATACTGCTGGTTCCACTACCTCTTTGCAAATCACTGTGGGATAAAAAACCATGGAAAAAAAAACAACCAGTGAGTAAAAGCAAAGATTTTTCAATGCAGAAGTTTAAACACAATGAACTTCTGTGCAATTGCTTTTAGAAACAAACTTAGTGTCTTAGTTTATCCTTTGGGATCACTTTATGCATCTTTCATCTACTTCAGGTGCCATATTTTTTTGTATATTTTCTATTAATTTGGCTTAACATTCATGAATGCTTCCATACAGACATGGCTTTTGCATCAGGGTAGGCAGCTGTTACCAGAATTTGGGTAGGAGAGCACTCCTCCAACTTCCAAACAAGTGCCCACATGACTTCTGCTCTTTCTGAACCTTGTGTTTTCATTTCAGCTTGATTCAGAAATCATCTTTGCCTTCAGGCAAATCATGTCCCATCATGAGTTTGTTTTTTTCCTCTCATATTTCCTTGTCTCCAAATAATTTATTCTTCCAGGAAAAATGCCATATTTATCTTTAACACAAGTCTCCATGGTAAAAAGTTTTTCCATTACTTGATAACATCAAAGAGCTTTTTGTTTCTACATGGCTTTTCATTAACACCTTTTCAGACATTCTTCATCTGAGCAATTTAGACGCATCAAAACAAAATTTGTAAGAAATACGTGGGCTACCTGAGTCACATTTAAAGAACTAAACTGATTAAGTAACACAACGTAAGTTTGCTACCAAATGTCAGCTAGCACAGCTTTTATTCTGCTATATTGGCAAGATTTAAGTAGCTATTTGCTTTTCCTAAGGGCATTTGAGTACTTGCTCATCTTTCAAATAAATGTTTTTACTACATAGTGGTATACAAGAAACCCCTCACTGGGGTATATTTTTCTTCCAACCCTCCTTCTTGTGTCTCCTATCAAAACCACAACACGAGGCTCAGAGCCCGCACGCACAGCAGCGGCCATGAAGTAATCGCCGGTCCTTTAAAGCGCCGCGGTTCGTGGCACACCCCAGCCCCCGGCTCCGGGCGGAGCGCAGCGGTGCCGCTCCCGCAGCGCGGCGGGGCAGCCCCGGCTCGGGGGCAGAGGCGCGGCGGGGCAGCCCCGGCTCGGGGG
>VZRL01004526.1:2513751-2565659 GCA_013397895.1 Origma solitaria | reverse complement strand
GCCGGGGCGGGCTCGGCCCGGGTTATTTATACCCCGCCGTGTGACCGGGGGCGTCCCGGCAACAGCTCACTTTTTCCACTCGCCCCATTAAAACTCTACGTCTTGCCTTTCCTTGGAAGGCAGCGGAAGAAACGCGGGACTGCCGGGCTTGACGCGAGCCCCATTTCCATGTGCTCTTCCCCATCCTCCACCCCGTCCCGGTTTCTTCGGTGCAGGGAATCTTTCAGTGTTTCTGCTCCCTGCTTATCTGGCGCAGGGCCAACGCTTCTTAATATAGACTGAGCCACGATCGTCTGCAAAAATCATCTCCCTGTGCAGATCTGCTTTCAATTTTCCTTCTCAAACAGAAGGCTGTACTGGGAAGTGGCAAGTTTTCTAACCCACGAATAAGCTTCCGGGACAGGTTTTTGAAGTTTTGGCACATACCAAAAAAAGAGGCTGGAAGTTTTACTGCAAAACTGTAATGTAATAAAATTTTCTGAAATCTCATCTCCATTTATAATCACTTATGAACAACAATTACAATCAGCAATAGCTAAAATCATATGCTCATGCAATGCTGGGGCACTATGCAAAAACAGGACTGGCCTGGGCATATGCTTCTGGATCTGCAGACGAACAGCTGATATGAAGGAGAGAACGCATAAAAATGGTGGAACGTATACAAGTGAGGACAAATAGAGGCTTGACTTGGAAGGGGGGTTTTATGCCCATTGCCTTCTTTTGGTTTTAATATTAACATCACCTATATGCTTTTTACAAAAATTGCATCAAACCTACATATTATCCAAGTTCTTTTGCCCCCATACTGACTGAAAACTTGTAATTGGTTTTAAGATGTGAATCACAAAACCATAAATACCATGATGCCTAAACCAGTGTAATAATAAATATAGGGTACAGCTAAGTGCATTGGCTCCTAATACAAGTTTCGCAACATTCTGGGCATTCCTGAAAAACAACAAGGTAAGTTACGTTCTAAAAATACTTCAGGCATACATATTTTCTACCAGTACATCATCAGAGCCTGGTGTCTTTCTGCAAAAACCACTCATACCATTTCAATGTAAAACCACATCATTTCATCTTGGGAGGAAAGAAACTTACCTCCACTCTGCCTTATTATGCAGGAATGAGTTACACTGGTCTGGAAGGTTGCTGTCATTTGACATAGATTCCAGGATTGAAATAATCTGCTTGAAAGATGGTCTTTTCTGAAGAAAAAAGAACCCAAACAGAGCATTTGTATTCATATAAAGCTACTAAAACTATCTGCAGGAATTTGTCAACTGAAACCCCAAAGTTAACAGAAATTGTAACACTTCTTTCTGACCACCGCATCCTGCAACAGGACTGTAAGTCTGTAAATAGTTTCTTTTTGTTCTTCCATTAAAGAAAAGGTCAGTTTGGGAAGAGTCATCTAGGTTAGCAGAACAACAGCCTTAGCTTAGTCTCTCATGCCTACTAGTAAAACAGCATTAAACGTTAGAATCATCAATAATCACCTAGCTCCATAATTAGAAAGAGTAATTTTTCTCAAGCTAAGAAGGAAAATGCTTCTAAATACAGAAGGCTGGCCCATCAGCAACTGGTAATTATACAGATGGCCTTTTACAGGTATTAACGCAAACTCTTTGGTGTGTGAATAAGCCATTTAGCTGCCCATCAAAAACAGGTTTCTCACTGCAGTTCCCCTCTTGCAGAGGATATGCTTTTCAGAAAAAGTCTCAGCTACCTCAGGAGTAGCCATGGAAGAAGTGAAGATTGAGGCTAGGGAAGGATGTCTTGCCTGGCAGCTAAGCTCACAGCAGCGGTGTCCGTACTCTTCTGTGCTGGGGTCATTTACTGAGCTTTCTGTTCCAGGGCTCTCCATCCAGCACCCACTGTGCTCACAAGTCAGAAGGAGCAGTTACAACTTTTCTGTATTTTTTTACTTTTCCCTGAGTCCCAAGGGGGAAGCTATGAAGTAGGATAATAACTGAAAACTGAAAAAGCCACAGTTAAATGTGTTTCTTGAAAGAGCGCTGACTCTGTTAGTCTGTTTGACAGACCCCAGACAAGGTTGAGACAAAAGGTTGAAACAAAATGTAGATACATAATAAGGGGATGATGCACATTCTCTCTCTATCGCGCCTTTAATTATACCATTTCTGCTAAAATTACAGATGCGGCAATTAAAACGTGCATTTTAATTTGGGAGCACAAAAACAATTAGGAACAATGCTGAGGTGTCTCTCTCAGGAAGATCCAAGTGATTTCCACATTATAAAAGAAAGACAATTTCTTTATTTTAAATGTCAAACAGCATGAAAAAGTGTCAAATGCATAACAAAAAAAAAGACAAGCTCTCTTATACTGTAATGCTGCACTATTCTGCTGTAACTGGAGGCTTTGTCTGTCATTTTTTGGTCCATCTCCATGATTTCAGGCAATGGGCAGTTCAGTGAGCCACGCAGATTTTCTTTGCAACAGACACGCTTGCCCCAGCCACCCATGCACTTACGCAATTTGGTCCCCAGCCCTGTGTGCAGGGAGCGGCAAGCTGGGCATGCTGAGCTTCGTGGCAACAGGTACCGGTTCTGCAGCACATTGCTTGCACTTGGTGACATAGTCCCTTGTATGGAAACCCAGCAGGGTCACTCTGCCTTTACAGGGGGCTGGGGAGGCAGCTGTCCTCCCCACCACGTGCATGATGCTGCTGGACCTGCCACAGCTGAGCAGATCCTCTGAACACACCCTGGAAAAGCCCAAACCTCCCTGGTGAGGAGTGGGCTGCGCTGGGGGCACAGAGCGTAAAATCCATCCATGGCAACACCACCACCACCAAATCCAGTGCAGTTTTGGGGCAGAAGAACGTTTCAACAGCCTTCACACTCTTTTTGTTGCTACAGCTGCATGTCTTGTAACCACACCGGTGGATGTGAACTGTTGAGGGGATTCAGGGGCCTCCCAAATGGTGAAGAAGCTGCCAGACAGGAGACAGTGACTCCCTGCAATTCACCAGGGTCCTGCAACTGCTACACACTGTCCAACAGACTGGCAGGTACATAATGTGCCTGTACTGAACAAATTCTATTTTTGGGAAGAGACCAAGGGCAAACATTTCCATGCTGCATTATCTACAATATTTTAGGGATTATTCAGGAATAATTTATAAAACACTTCTATGAGTTGTGCTCGCTCCTTTTTTCTCGGGTGTATACTCGGAAGTATAAGGCAGGGCTGACACAAAGGGAGCACAGTCAACACTACTGTCAGGTCTGCCTGGAGTAACCGGAGTGGAGATAATGACAGAGAACATGGCTTTTAGTAGGGGAGGGCAAAAGGATCAACTGACTGATTTGGGAGAAGCAGCAACACACACTTGGTGGGTCCTATATTACAGGCAAAGGAGCTGCTGAGTTGTGCAGCTGGAGGTGGAACAAATGCAGAGTCACACAGTACTGTCAAAGTACTGTACATCTCTGGCTGTGCAAATTCTGCAAACAGCCAGCAGCTACCCTGCCAGCTTTGCAGCTGACTGATTTACAGGTAGCAGTTTTCCAGGGAGACAAACTTGACAGGAAGACACAAATCTATGCTGTCATATGCATTTTGTTGGTTTCTTGCCGCTAGAAAGGACAATTTCAGATTTAATAAGTGCACAGTGGTACCTTGGTTAAAACTGGCAAGAAATGATTTGTGAAACTGGGAGCCCAAGCTGAGGAACTTTCAGTGGATAACTGCTTAGCACTTTCTAGAAAGCCCTTATAAGGGATTCTTAAAATATCAAGGCATGAGTCGCCTTTGAAAACTGTTTCCCTTTATATCTGTGATGTCTCATACTGAAATCTTTAAAATATATGCCCCTCTAGAAATAATTCTGGCTAATGTCTTCATTGTTTCCTTCCACTCAGTATTTCTTATTGAATAGGTCTGCATAAAACCAGGATATTTAATCCATATGTCTTTCATTCCTTGCATCTCCTCTGTTCCCAGATTTCTGATTTCCATTAATACTCCGTAATTTATAAACATATTTGATGTGGGGATAAACTGAAGGAACAGATGAAATGAGAAAGAATTATTCACCCATGTTTCAAAAGCAAGTAACCCCTGCAAACAAAGACATCAGTGATGAGCAACCTTGTTTCTACAATTACCTAATATGCAAACAAAAGTCACTTGTTTGGTAGAAATTTTAAGGTGTGAAGTGTTTGTTTCAACTAGCAGTTAAAACTGCAGAAAGACTACCATTCCAAGTATCACGTGAAGCAATGCACTACAGGCATTTTTCTCCTTGTATGAAGAAACTCTTACGAATTCAAAGCAACATTAATAACTCTGTCTGCTCCCATGAAGAAATTATCATATGAGCAGTGTCTGACACTCCAGCTGCTCTGCAGCAGCTCTCCAAGTGTATTCCTCAGCCCCACCATAACTGCACACCCCTCATTTCTGAGGGGTAACTCACCAAAAGTTACCTCATGCTTTCTGTGGGCTCAAAGTATGCACCTTAGCAACTGCTTTTGAGCAGCTGACATCCTCCAGCTCACCCCTTCTTGACCTTCAGTAACTTGTTCATGCATCAATGATCTGATTTTCTAAAGCTAATCCTGGCAAAAAGGGAACGTTACACAGAGCAGTATTTCAGAGCAGCGTGCTCCATCTTTTGGCTCATGCAGGCCACACAGCCCTTTATCAAAGCACTTCGAGAGCTAAGTAGTGATCCTTTCCCAACACGTGACTACGTCAGTCACATGCCCAAATTGTGACCACAGATCACTCCATTTCAGTCATGTGAACAAAGTATTTGTAATTGCCTAACAGAAGAAGAGCTGCATGAAAAAAACTAGCAAAGAGCAGACTGTCAGAAAAACTATCTCACATGAGATTCACACTTTGCATGTAGCAGAGACACCTCTGGGAACAATGCCCCCAGGAACCAGCCCACACCCAGATAAATTACACTGTCAGACAGAACTCAGTCCAATGGTTAAGCATCATTCTTTTACAACATGCAAATCCCTCCCTCTCCTTGAGAAACAGCAACAGTCTTTTGGACACTTATGGATGTGGCTTGAACAAGGCAGAGAGTGAGCTGATCTAGTATGTGCTACAGTTACAGAAATGAAGTTCCAGTAATTCTTATTCTGAGGCCTTTGGTAGCGATGTTGACACTTGAGAGCAGTTATTAAAGATAAGTTGTTGCCACTAAAAGTAGTCATCAGTAATTACTGACCTAGAACTTAAGCAGCCTACTTGTAGATTCAAAAACTCAAAGCATTTTTCTCCCCTCCCTTCTGTGGGGAGTTATTAAGGGAATGGCAATTAACTGTCTGTTCACATGGAAATCACATATTGATAGATCTCAGTCTTCCAGATCCATTCTGCAGGAAAGCAACCCCTTGTTTAAAAAAGAGAGACCAAGAACGGATATTTCCTTTCTCATACTGTTCTTCTATGGCTACTCTCTGGTGATAAATTCTAGTTTAGAGGCTCTAATTTGTCTCGGAATTAATCTTGGTCTCTCTGAAGTAGTAGCTAACTTTCTCCCGAGTTTAAAGAAACAAAGTTCTTCCTGGTGCTTTGACTTGAGAAAAAGAGCACAATTTCCTTTGCTCAACTGTCCTTCAATGCCTCAAATATTTTCATAGGCAAAGGAAATGGATGTTAATCCTTGGTAATAAAGCTAGTATGCCCACAGGCTGTTTCAGCCAGTTTTATGTTCAACAGGATGGTAGCAGAGTCCATTTAAAGAAGGTAACTCTCATAATCTACAAAAGCTTTTACTGTCTAAATACTTATTTAATCCCTTCCTTGTAGCAGCAGATTAATAGTGACAATGGTTCGGCTCTTTTAACTTTTTATTCTGTTTTCATGGTTAAACAGTACTGCTATTATATTATTACAGTACAGTCACCATTCAAATCCTAAGGGAACAGATTAGGAAAGGTTTAATGTCAATTTAGAATGTGTTGCTGCAGTTCCTACCCATGTTTTATGGATTAATTTATTCTTTACTTACACTTGTGTTTTCAACACAAACAGGGCACAAAATTGGACCCTGAAATATGTATTTCATAACATGATGCTTGCATACATCCAAGAGGGATTAAATATTAACCTTTGAAAGAAAATATAAAAACTGCAATTTTTACACTTGCTCCAAATTGCCATCCTACCATATTTCCCATCATTATCTTCAGCAGTCAGGTAACTTAGCAGCAGAGTAACTTTAAAACAGAGAGAGAGACCTTTAGGAATAAATATATAAACCCACTAAACAAAAAGACAGTCCAGGGTATCTTTGTGAAGAAATGTGTTTTAGCATGCATCAATGGTGTCAGCTCAGAGCTGTCCCCCAAAGAAATGCTAATGCACTTTGCAAAACAAGGCTGGGGTGGTGGTGTAGAAGTCAAACACACATTTAATTACCTTTGAATCAGCATCCCAACACTGGTGCATCAGTTCTGCAAAACTTCTGGGACAACTGCTTGGAATGGTTAATCTCTAATGGAAAGAGAATGTACCAGTTACTGGAAGCACTTCCCTTTAGGCTGCCACTAAAGCATTTCCTATAAGAGTAATAGACTTCAAGGAATTAAAACACACTCTCTCTTTTAAAAACAATATAAAAAATGTGGAGACATATTAGAAAGAAAAAACAAAATTACTAACACTAGCAAGAAGTACAAATAATTTTTAATGGACCTATAAGAAAGTAATGTATCAAATGCACAAATGGAGTTCCTTAAGAAAGCTGAGAGAGATTAAGCAAAACTAAGACAAACAGTTTTAATATTAAAACATAATAGTTTGTGGAGGTTACTGCATGGTATTTTAAGATTCTTGTCAAGATAGGCATAATGTACAGCCTGCCTTAATTCCTTTCTCCCACACAGATGATCTAGCAGTACAATACTATAATCACTTTTGACTCACAAATAGCTGAAATAGATTACATTAAGTGAGTTAAAAAGAGTTAAGTGAAGCTCTACATGACACAAGAGACGTTTCATGAGCCTGTGGTCAGAAGGATTAATGAGGACATGCAGATCTCGGAAAGCACTCCCAGAGCACAGTGAACTCATAAATATTTCCTAACAACTGAAGACAAGGAGTTGCTGGTTATAGTTAGGACCACTGAGTACAGAGAATTGGTTTGAAGCTAGTTTGGTTTCATTTGCTGAGAGTTTTAAACCATGAAAAAATTCACTCAGCCAGTCCTAGAAGATTTTTACATTAAGAGTCTGCCTCCTGACTGGAAAGTCTAAAAGCAATTCCTTTCTCACATATACATACACAGATAATGAAGCCTCTCGAGTTGACTGTATGTGCTTCCAAGAACATTACACACTGAAAGAGATCCCTCTGCTCTCACTAACACAGTTTGACCTCAGAGATGTCATATTATATAAATAAATTTTTTAAAGTTAGATTAAATAACTCATTGGACTCATTACTCGGTGAAAATGAGTCCAAATGTAAGAGGGTCATGCTGGAAAAAGGGTTCCTTTCCTCTAAGAGGTGAGAACCAGGTATTACAGTCCTGTTCAGACTAACCTGCCAGGAAGACCCTTTCATCTGCCCTAGTATTGCCATTTCAGAAGCAAAGCAGAGCAAGTAATGCCACTCAGTACCATTACATTACTGCAGCGTGACCTGCAAAGTCTTAGAAGACACAGCAGCCAAAAGTAAGAGTTAAAAAATTCTGCTCCACAAGCATCTGAACACCATAAGAACTGGAAACATGAGATACAGAGGCAGGGCACTGTAGAAGACTGATTATTAATGTCATAACTTAACGTGCAATGGTTTCTGTGCAAGAAATACACAACAATTCGTACAATGCATAAATAAGTTGTACTGGTGCTTGATCTCTAATTGAGTCATTAGCCTAAAAATACACTGGCTAGTCTTGCTGCAGTATTGTCCATAACCCTCACTGTTCCAGGAGGTGGACAATCAGTTGCAATCACCACTTGTCTCACTTGTGCAGAATGTCACCTATACAATATGCAATACAGAGGTAGCAGGTTCCAAGTGTCATATTATAAAAAAGATTGTATTTCTCAGTGCCAATTTATTATGAGATCATGTCTAGCATAACCTGAACCTCATGCTTTGCTTTTCTGGCTTTAAGAAAATCTCTACCAGAATAAAAATAACACTATGAAATTATGCAGAGTATTGAAAGAGATTCATACAGAAACATTAGAATCTACTCCCATTTACTGGCCTCAGGCTTTGCAAAGGGGATTTTTCGCCTGCTGCAATTACACTTTGGCCTCAGTCCCACACTGATTTTAACAAAAGACTTGCAGTCCAAAAAATGGAGGACTGGCTCAACAGTGATACAATCCTGTTGTGGACTGGAACCATGCAATCCCATTGATATCAACAGATTGAACTGAGAGCACAACCTGACCATTACACTTGTTTTGGGACACAGAAAACGAAGAAGAAAAGTAGCACAAGCTGACTTTTAGAAGGCTTACGCTGGACATGTTACCCAAGCCATGGCCAGAAAAAATAAAAATTACGCAATGCCCTCTAAGCTCCCTCACAGCCCTCTAAGGAAAATGGTAGCAACAGGCTAGCGGTACCCGGCGGGCAAAGAGCTGGCTCTGAAAATGCCACCCCTTAGATTTCTTCAGCCGTGAGTAAAATAGACATGTCCACCTTTTGCTCACACTGTATTTTACACAATTCTTTTTTCAGGAAAACTGTAGAAAAATGTGTGTTGTACTCTCTGACATCTTTCAGCATGTGACTACATCTCTTTACAACATTCCCAATGCCACTCTGTACCCCTTATATAAAACTGCATGTGGTAGGCACAATAAACAAATACTGTTGATGGAAGGCTTTATGGTTCCTCCTTCAAAATTATATATGAGGCTTTTCCTAAACTAGGAGAAAGCGTCTTTGCGCCCCCTGCTCTGACAAACACAGTAGAAGACCACATTCATAATCTTCACACTGGTAGTGTAGCATTTCCAACTAATTGGTATATCACAGTGTCACTCACTGGAATTAATCCAGTCCTCAAACAGAAGAAAAAAGAGAGAGGGAAAAAAACACCAACAAAAACCATTAAACTAAGAGGAGGAAACCTAACTCCTCTGTTTAACTCTGAAGCATTTTGAGAAACAGTTTATGTAGAATAATAGAAATCTGTATTGTACAGCCACTGCCTCACCATTGTAATGTTTCCCAAGCTTCCGCTGTGTCTAGATAGAGGAGGTTTCATCTTTGTGGAGGATTTCCATGCTTGTCTGTGTGTGGTACAGTCACAACTTTAAATGTTTTTTAAATGTAGTTACTGTCTTTGATATCAAGGGACTATGTGTTCAGATATATGCTCACATGTCCAACTAACTGAAAGCCTCAATTTGTGAGAAGAAGAAAAGCGAGGCTGGGGACACTGTACAAACGGTGTTTACACCACTGAAGTGCTTTTGAAATGGAAAGACTCTGCATGAGGAGGCTTGCAGCTATGCCACAGCCTTGCCGATACCAGTGAGGAGCTCATCTTCAATGTAGTGTTGAACGTAGGTGGCAAAACTGTAATTTCTCTCTTTTTTTAAAACTATTTTTTCTTCTTTTATTTTTGAAATTTTCATCTAAGCGGCAGTTTCTTGTACTATAGTGACTCCTGCTGGGAGAGTTAAGTTGAAGTAGCTGAAGGTCTCTTACAGATATATCAACTCCCGGCCAGTAAAAAGATGTCCTAAACGCAGGAGATGGAGTTAAACTGTTCCCCTACCTTGGACGCAATGGCTTCTTTCATCACTAAGAACAAACCCCTAGGTTTTACAATTGAGACTGAGAAACTAGTACAGTACTTGTACAATTTTTGATCTACAGCATCACGACGTGAAGCTGCAACAATTAGATGTAAAGGGTCCATTCATGAGGAATAACATCACTTTGACCCTTTGTGTTAGCTCCTACTGCTAATCTTTCCATACGCGTGAACTTACTTTCAATTTGAAGAAGATGAAAAAGTCTTTTGCAAAACCCCAATACTGTTTTCTGATCTATGTACCTGAATGTAGAAACGTAGTCTTACCTCGTTTTTTTCCACTACAAGCCAAGCTACTTGTAATCCTTCCAAGCCTTTAAAGGGGACCTCCCTTGTTAGCATCTCCCAGAGAACCTGGAAGAGAAAAAAAGAAAAGAATTTTTATTTCTGTACTTTGTATTTTAAATACATTATTAAACCTTGATACAGCACTATTCTGTATCCAATTACCAGGCAACCAGTTTTCATTTGCAGGAACTTGGACCAGTGTTTGTGTGCAAGATCCTCTCACAAAATTAATTTGAATGTTTCTGCTTTTTCCTCTACAGAAAAGCCAAGATGAAAAACCAGGTTGCTTTTTTACTGTCTTTGTATACTATATAGTTCACATTTGGCAACTGGGACTTGGGAAGACAACAAACTCTTCCTCTCCTTCTCAGCCCCAACTAGACATTTCTTTGCTTTACAGTGATTTTTCATTTAAAAATATTTCTATGTGATTGCAACTACTGAATATGATCCAAAAGGTATTTTGCTCTTATGATATGCCTATAAAATATAATTTTGCAATCAAAAGTGTAATTGTTTTTCTCCAAGTATGTGATCATGTTAAACTAAGCAATATACAGCATATAAAAAATTACTCTGCTCTCCTTGAGATTTTATAGACATAGTGTCCTTAGAAATAGAAAGATCTCCTAATTTTGCATGCTTTTAGCATTTTGGTAATACAGCGCCCAAGAATCTCAGCTACACTGTAGAAAAGAGTTTGGCATCACCAAAATGGCTTCAAGTCAATGAATCCAACTTGTTTTTCTGCCATTGGGACAACATCTCAGAATTCAACCAGATTAACAGCAACTTGTACCTTCACTTGTATATGTCCCCTTTTTTTTTAAAGCAGAACCTTCATATACATATCTTGTTATAAATATCTACAAACTTTTTCTTCTGCTCATATACCAAGCATAATAACAACAAAAAAATCTTTAATGCAGGATTTGCCAAAATGCATTAAGATCCTTATGCAAGTCTCTGTATCCTCACTGTTTGGGTTAGTACCCAGGTTTATTCCAGCTGCATCATTTTGAATGGATTTTGAACAGCTATGAAGATAATTAGAAAGAAAATGCAACAATATTGGCAGAAGGAGGTCGAGCAAGAAAAATGCATTGAAGCAGAGTTGGGCCTTTAATCAAGTGAACAGGCTACTCCAACAATAAACCCATTTGAACAGTTCTGCTTGACTCAGAAGACTGATTAGTAAAGGTAAGGGTATCTTGGAAAAATAACAGTTTTTCTGAGAATAAGAATATATGGGGAAAGCTACAACACATGTATTCAATTATCCTGTTAGCTTCAGTTCAGTCCTTTTAGAAGGAAAAAAAGGCACCTCAATTGTAACTCCAATTATCACCTCTCTACTGGTAGAGATGGAAATTTAATTGTGAGAGAAGGAAAAAATTTAGCAGTCCCATGTACTTCAGACAAAAACAGCAGTGTACAAAACAGTCAGTTTAAAACAAAGGTCCCCGGACCAAATCAAACATGCAGTTGAGCAGCCTTGTACCATGAAACCACAGAGGAAAAACTCAAGCTTGCACATCAGATAGAGCAGTATCTAAATACATCTCCCAAGTAAAGAACACAATGAAATACATGTTAAATATCTTCAAGAGCCGTGAGCTGGGAAACTACTGCTTTGCTACCTTTCTTTCAGAAGACTGTAAATTGAAAGAGCTGTCTTGTTTCATTCATGCACATGTGTTTGTGCAGAACATTTTGCACCGAATTCCTTTATCATGACACCTTTAGTGTTTATTTCCACTGCCTGGACAGATCACTGCCTCCCTAAACCAACAGGGCTAGCTGAAAACACTTCCAAGACTGCACATAGTTGAAGAGAAAAACAGCAATCTGACACAATATGAAGGATTTTTCTTAATGCCTTCATTTTACTAATAAATTGAAGTAAAAGATACAAAAGTGGGATGTCGGAAACCTTTGTATTTACTTAGATAGGTTAAGAAAGTATTTTAACAACAATACAATTTTTTATTCAGGCTAATTGTATAGATAAAGCCTTTCCTTCCAATGGTGATGTGTCCCTGTGTTCAGTTTTACAGGAGTTTCAACCCCATCTCATGGACTAGCTACCCTGAATCATCAGCTAAGGTGAATGATTGCATCAGCAGTCTTTTTAAAAGCAGCAAATGGGTACCTTCTACCTTCTCATCTGCCTCTTTCTCTCCCCAGGCTGATTCAGCAGCAGACAAGGACCTCAAGCTAACTTACCCCAGCCTCTTTACTGTGAGGTACACTGTTCATTTTCAGAGCTGGCTCCCCAGCTCACTTCATACGGAAATCAATTTATCTTTCCTTTCTGGTGCATAATCTAATTGAGACTGACACGGTTCACTTCCCTTCCCACCTGTTACAGTGAGGATCACCTGCTTTCTCAATCACATCACATCTCTGTGATAATGGACAGCAGGTGCTCACAAAGAAAACAGCCAAGCTGGAAACAATGATGAAAAACAAAGCAAGGGCATTTAATGTGGTGGTTTGTAAGCTGCAGCCTCTGAAGATGTAGGACTCATCTTTGCATATAGAGGATCAGAAAGGAGAGATAAAGGTATGAATGTTCACCCTATACATGAAGCTGAGAATAAGAAATATGTGGTCTTCAGAAAAAGCACACACACTTACTTCTGTCAGCTCAGCTGTGCATTTCAATCCCTATCCTCTTAACTATGTGACAATAACCCACAGGAAAAATTAAACCCAGAACACTCCTACCCCATCCCCCATCCCCACACCAATGCAAAGCCAACAAAGATTCAAAGTGCCATTTGGATAGGGGAACATGCAAGTAAGTAATCTGAGGAAAAGAAAACACTGAACATCTTCACTGAAAAAAAAAAAAGCTTTCTCTGGTAGGAAACTGTTCACAGAGAATGGCCAGGAGCCACAGATAGCAGAAGTACAGCATAAGTGTTAGTGTTGCACTCACAGAGGTACTGCCCTTAGGCATGAAAATTAGGTCTGTCTTCTCTGCATTGATCCAACTGCAGTTAAAGATCGCATAATTCTTTTCAAAAAGAGTAAGGGATAACCCCTGGAGCTAGCCAACATTCCCTCTATAAATAGCATATGTTCTCATAGCTAAAGCAATGTTTGAACAGCTGCTACATTTGATGGCAGTCTCTATGCCACCAATAGCCAATTAATGGTTTTACTTATTTGTTCTTGTAAGTGATAAAATAATTCAGCTACGTCGCATAAGCTTTCTGTGATTAAACACTTTTATACTGATACACAAACACACACTGTGGTGCACTACAAACAGTTCTGCCAGGATAACATATTCTGAGCATATGTCTTCATGATTTCAAAACAGCTTTTCGAGTGACACTGTCATTCCACATACACTTTCCTATCTGGCAGAGATGCAAGAAATAATTTTTGAGCAACACACAAAGACGTAAGAGTCAACTTCAGAGTTGATAACTTATAGCACTTGGTTTCTGTTGGTTAGAGTATGGATCTGGAAATGGATCAGAAAAGAGAACTACAGCATGGCTGAAGGAAAGTGCAAGATCTGCCTTCGTGTGGTAATAAATCTCCTGGAAAATTTAGCTTTAGCATTTCATGACAGCATTACAAATTATTTACTATATATCTCAGAGAACACATAGGTCTGTTTAACCATCCATGAAGAGCAGGACAAGCTAATCTAAACCTTAGCCATAAACATGTATACAGCTGTTCACAAAGAGGAAAATTAATTTTAGCTGAGAAGCAACTCAGACCTATAAGACTGTAGAAAGACTTCAACACTTCATGGAAAAAAGCTCTCGCACAGCTTAAGCGGAATATTTAAAATCACAGATTGGTTTGTAAAAAGAAAAGACAGTCAGATAAAAAAATAGAAGAAAGGAAATTAAAGAAAACCATGGGGAAGATGACAAATACTGCAAATGAAATATCTATTCCTAGCATCTTGCTAGTTTACATTTGAAAGGATTCTGTTCTTTGTTAAGAGGACTTTAACTGAAGTAAAGCAGATTTGTCTCTCTAGTACAAAAGCTGCTGGCAAGTGTTATGCTTCAAAAAGGGATTCTTTACATTGTTTTTATAGATGATGATAACTTGAAGAGACAAAAATACCCTTTCTCAGACTTCTTGTTTTCAGACCCTTAGCTAATTCTCTGATAGTCGTAACACTTATTATAGGGAGATTCCAACTTTCAATGTTATATTCAGGCCATTTCTTGCTGATATAACCCCATTATATGAGTAATTTCAGCAACAGAGAATTTGGGCCACTGCCATTCTTTATTTCTACCCCTGTATCTCCTCTGAAAATGATGGTGTTCCAAGACTAGAGTTATAAAAAGATTAATTACTCCTATGAATTCGTAAGCTTCTACCCACAGTAGAACAAATTCGTTCAAAAATAATATATTTTAAAAATGTGGGTCATTATTAGACATTCTAAAGTAGCACTACACACCCATAACAACATTAAAATACTCTGGTAACACTAAACTGTTTTAATAAGGAGGGTAGTTCAGTTCTACATCCAAGCACAGAACTGTCAAAGGAAGCTTACTTTTTGAATGAGGAAAAATGAACTATGGACAACATACTGTTCCCAAGGCACTGTTAATACTTGACATGATAAGATATTAAACAATTTCTTACCTCTCCCACTTTGAAAACATTACCTAAAGTCAATTCAAACTAGGATGACTATGTGAGCAGTTTGAACTATAAGACCATGTTTGGAATTATTCCTCTAACATTGTTGTTCTGTTTTGAAACTGGAATGTTTCCCTTCAGTGGATAATATGTGATTGCTTCCAGTAACAGTTTACATTAACATTTACATTTGTTAGCTTATGTTCTCTTACTCTTTGTGACCTAGTTCAGTTAAGCAAACAAGGATTTCGAAACTGACAACATAGGCTCCTTGCAAACCTTCGAACTTTCACTGTTAAGTGATGCCACATCATGGCTCAAATTTTTTTCTCACTATAAACAACTGTTTGGCAAAAAGTTTAAGCCACCCTCCATTGGGACATCAGCTTAGCCATAGGTGCTAGCTTAAAACCACAGTGCCTCCCTCATATCTATCTCTTCCTATCCCTCCAAGAGAATGACAATACTTGACAGGTTGTGAAGAATTTCTCATTCTGCCACCCACTGTTGACTCCAAACACAAAAATGGTTAATACATCAATATACATGGAAACTACAGCCCCACTTCCTTTCTTTTTCCCCGCAAAGTACTCTTTACTGTTCTCTGCCAGAGAAAGGCTATGGGATAGACACACAATTGATCTGACCAGTACGGCTATTTCTAGCCTACTTCATATTACAGAGCAAAACTAATTTAGAGTTTAACTGTGGACAGAGTGAAGTATTACTGAATCTGAAAATCTGACATTCTTATGAACTATAACTGATTACTCACCCTTCAGCAAAGCAGTGATGGGCTTCCGTATTTTCAGATGGGGTCTATTCTCACAGATAGTGATAGCAGTGTCTTTTAAACAATTAAGCATAGGGCAGTGCCTTTTTAATAAAAATCAGTGACACTCCATTTTGGGAAAGCGGAATGCTAATAATTTCATCCTGTTACACACTAATTACAGGACAACCCTCTTCTCCTTGGTTCCACAAAAAAAAGCATGAGCAGAGATTCAAGATGCAGGTTGTTCAGTAGCTCCTAAAAGCTGTTACTTGTGGCAAAGCATGCACTTCCTGCAGTGGCTGCTAATCTAATCAGATCTTACTAAACATGCAAGGTACTATGTTCTTCCTATAATTTTCAAGCATGTGATTATAAATTATGGGTCAGTCGTGAAAGACAGTGTGGGGTTTTTTGTTCTTATTTAGAATTGTTGTTCTTGCACCCTGCAAATTCTGTCGCCCTGGAGAACTGCTACAATCCATAGAGAGATGAGGCACTCACCACTCCGTATGAGTATGTGTCACATGTTTCAGACACTGGAAGACTTTGAATAACTTCTGGGGCCATCCACGGGAAAGTGCCCACTAGTGACATGTGTGTCGTATGGGAGTGGAATCTGGAGGCACCAAAATCACAGATCTGGCAAAAATAAATAAAAAATTAAACTAGTATTGGAGTATCAACATCATTCATCAGACATGGAAACATCGAGTCAAGCAGCAGCATCTCTCTACAAATAATTAAAGTGTTCATACCTTTAATACACCATCAGCAGCTATAACAACTGAAAATGAAAAAAACATAACATTACAAGAATGTTAAAAATAAACCTACTACATTTTTACACCAAAATATTTTGGTTTTCAAAAAGATAAATGACCCGAAGGTAAGCCTGCACCTGAACATGCACAGGTGCACAACTGTCCTGGTTTCTTTGAGAAGCTTAGAGAAAACCTGCTGAATACCTGAAAGCCTCCAAAGAAATGCAAAACCTTTCAGGCCTTACTGAGTTAAAAGACAGCAACACAGATGAACTTCATTCTCTCCAATACAGTTAGGTTTAACAAGAAGTTCTCTGGAAGATTCATTAATAAAAAGAGAAAGCCTACAACTGAGGTGAGACCCAGAAGTTTCTTGACTATTATCTTCCTGTGTGCATTATTAAAATCTGCGCCCCTTCTATCCCACTACTAGTAGTGTAAGTTTCATCTAAAAGGCAACGTTCAGCAGATTTCAGAAACAGCTGTCAACTGCTAAGTACAGACTCCACACTGAATGTGTATTACTCAAAAGCCTGAATATCTGTCAAACCTCAAAACAGGCCACAGTGAAGACAAGATTTTCTGATAAGAAATCATAGGCCTTATCCAGTCTATTGTGTCTGGTGTCTGCCAGCCTTTCCTGGTACTCAACCTTTCCAAATAGAAAAAGGAAGTGAGAAGTGTCCAGGCAGTGTCTGAAAGCTGATGAGATAGCCAATCATGGCCGCAAGACACAAGCTGGAGGAGCTCTTCTTAGTGCTCTAGATGATGCCAGGTCTGTAATGAAGCTCAGACAGGCTCAGGATGGGGAGGACAGAACAGGCTCTTCTGTGCCTCAACAAGTGCAGCTTTGATGACAACCATGGCATTAGTTAGTTCTGCTTGTTCACAAAGCTTAGGCACAGATTGAAATGCTTCATTATCAGGTAACAGTAAATGCAGAGCATTTCAGTGTTTTTCTACTTTACCATTCCTGGACTTCAGGTCCCTGTGGATAACTTTGACTGGAGCTTCCATGTGTAAATAGTGCATTCCTACACAAAACAAAGGAACAATCTAGTTAGACAGGCTGAGCAGGGCCATCACGTATCTGCAGTCATGTTTCCTGGTTCCCATTAGTTGTATTCATGAGTTGCCATACCTGTATGCCATACTGACATGCTGAAGGAGAAGCAAAGCTTCCCATAATCTATTTCAAGTAAAAAGGGATAAGCAAAGCTCACATATCTCTCAGAGCATCTATATGGATACGCTAATGGTTTTTAACATCATATATAGCTATTTTCTCTAGCTATATATAGTTGAGGAGGTGTCTACACAATGAAGCCAGATACGAATCTACTTTCTGATCATTAGTTTATACTAATTTTTCTGTGTTCAGTCACAGAGAACACAAAGGATGGAACAGCTTATTCTACATTATTATGATGAAGAATTTCAGTATGTTTGCTGAGAATAAGACCTTAGCTTCCTTAAATGCCCCAAATCAAATCAAATATAAGGGCAATTATGCACTTTACCTCATAATTACTCTACATCAGCAAAATTATTCTCTTGTGACTTAGGGGCACACCAGAACTAGCTCACAGAAGCCACTTTCATTCCAGAAGATTTTGGATTTGTAATAAACATGGAACATATGAAAAAGAACAGTGAATGGGTTTTGCTTTTTTTATGTACATATGTTTGGTTGGTTTTGTTGCAATTTGAATAAGGAAGACTAGGAAGACTTTCCTGACTTCCTAAGGAAAGCATCTCCAGCTGTACACTTTGTTGGCTGTGTAGGGTAGTATACACCACTCTTCTTGCTTACCTTTAGCTATGTCAGTGGCCCAGGTCATGATATGATCCATATCCATCTCTTCACTTTTGTTACTATTAATGTAATCAAACAGTGAGCCAGCAGAAGCATACTCTGTTAAAAAACAGCAAGAAACAAGATGTTTTAAAACACTGCACCTAACTTGAAAGACGTAATAGAAACTCTGCCAGTTCCAGAAAACAGTCAGCTTCTGGCTTAGTGACGAGTTTGGATTCAACAGCTGAATATTATAACCAGTGTAGTAGGACAGTTGTAGTTTGTCCGATTATCCCAACACAGACATAATCTACTACTAACAAAAAATTTAAAAAACAAAGAAAAAAGCGTAACCATATAGAAAACCAGGCATTAAAATGAAAAGGCATTAGAAATCTCTGGCATCAAGAAAGCTCAGGCAAAGCAGTTAAAATTCCAGAGTAAAAGGTTCTGGATGCTCCTTGTACAGGACAAGCAGACCTTTTTCTCAATTTCCCTTAACGATACCTACAGAATCCCACAGCAGGATTCTATGGGTACAAACAAAGACTTTTGGGGCCCATTGGTGTTTGGAAGGGTGGCAGATGGAATCCAGTCCGACTATCAGAGTTGTGGGGCTTAAAGCAGGAGTAACAAGCTAGTTACATCGACACACATTTAGATCTGAAATCTGAGACAACTCAAATCTCCATAGTACGACTTTTGCATAACCTAAAACTCTTACTTTTTTAAACAATGAATTTGCCACTCTTGATCAGAAGAACAGTTAACAGGTGAGTTTGGTGATATCAGATCCACCTTATGGTTTCCACAATCAGAGGATGCTCTCCACTGGTAAGCAGAACTGTGTATAAATGATGCCCCGTAACAAAATGTAATTTTTAACATAATTTTATTTAAGTAAAGCCACATGCTAAATATATAATGTTCTGCTAGAAAGAAAGGGTTTGCATGTAGAAAGTTTCCAATTTCCATCTTGGAGAAACAAAACAGCAGATCAAATCCTTTGTTCACGAAAAAATGGAAGGATGAAACTAGACGTCTAACCCTGACATAAGCAGGACAGATTTCTTTGTGCTGCAGGTCATGTACAGCAGTTTAAAGGCTGTAGTTCTTCTGCTCAGTATTTATTAAATAAGTTTTATGCTTATTTAGAATTCATTCATGGTTCACCAAAAACACAACAAAGGAGGTTTGTGAGATGAAGCAGCTGACACATTTTCTTTTGTAATGACATGGCAGGCACATGCCACCTACTGCAGCCCAAGCAGCACAAAGACCAGGAGGATACAAGGAGCAACTTGAGCCCTTTGTCCCTCTCTCCCATGGCTATTCACTGTGCTTCTCAGGCAGAATTTAGAACCTACTTAGAAGACTCTCAAAATCTTCAAGTCATTTCAAAGCAGCCACAAAATCATTGCCTCTCAGACTACATCAAATGTATCTGAATGTTGTTAATAATAATATTAATCAGACTGATACATAATAGGCTAAATGCATATATTTCCAATTTCCATTGTTACCAAACAAATTTCCGTTGTTCCTCACCAAGGGAATCAAAAACACTGGGAAATTGCTGTATGGAGAATGAAACTGAGACCAGACTGAATCTGCAGCCTAGAACATGGCAGGCCAGATAGGAAGACTCCAGCGCTAAATGAAAGAGGGAGAAAATAGCAAGTCCCTTGAAAGTAAACACTCAAGTGGCAAGTTAGCTTCGGATCAGTGCTGCAGAACCTCCCACTGAAAGGACAGACGTGTTGCTTCTGATGTCACTGAGAGAGGAGTAAGCTGCTGACCTGCACATTTTCACAATTAAAACAGATGCTTTTTTTACCCATGATGTCATCATCAGTCTTATAAATGGATTCTTCAGGAATAGGTTGGCTGCATGCTTTGCATGCCTTTACAATGCATAATTTGATCCACCAGGGTCAGGGACAACTCAGCTCCTTGAGCCCTTTGCCACTCTGTGTGAACAGAGGCAAGCAAGCTTCAATCAACAAAGCTCCACTGCTGGTATTTCTTCTGTATACTTACTGTGCCACAGGTTTTTACTAGGAGCTTGTGGATTTGGAAATCATATTGCAAGGACAATGTTCTATCAATAATGGAAGAGAAATACTTGCCTTAGAAAGAAAGGCTCTGACTAATACTCAGGCCTGACTGGACCCATCCTCTGATGGGCTGTGGGTTACATATGGTGCTATGCAATGGGGGCACAAGCTCTGGGAACCTCTTGGGACAAGGCAGCTGTGGTCAAAATCTGTATCTGAAAGCTACACATTAAGGCTGCTGCCGACAGAAACAGTAGTGACATCTAGAATGATGTGACCCATGTCTGCAGCTCACCAGGCGGCAGGATGAGCTGTAACACTGACATTAACTGCAGATGTAGCCCTTCTCAGAGAACTCTTAAACAATCTCACATAAGACATTACATGCAGCTAATACTCAACACATGCCAATACTTGGATGAATGCTCTCATCGCCATCACTCTGAAGAAACATTTGTTTCTTGAGATTTCTCCTTGTTTGGGATTCTCCCTCTCAAGAAACAGATCTCTGACTAAACACAGGATTAGGTCCACAACACAGAAGGCCATCCAGAAGATCACAAAGTGAAAATCCCTCTAAAAGACATTTCAAGCACAATTAACATTTCTCAGAAGCCATTCTCTCATTCGAAAACGGTGTGGGGACATGGAGCCTTGCTTCCCCTCCAACCCGCAGAACTCCAGCCTCCTTAGATGTTGCAGGGAGAATCAACACAGTTTGCTAAAAAAACCCAAACCACTTTCTTCTTTGGCCATGTGTAATGAGAGCTCCCTGAGGAACAATGTGGCTGAACTACACACCATATTTTTCTCACAGGCAGTTAAAGAGTCCACATTCTCAATAGCACAGTGAATTACTTTAGTTGCTGTCTATTCTGTGACTGGTAAGCAGGTCGTATGTCCTCCAAACACTGACCTTTTGAGAGGTGAAGCTGAGAACTTCTAATCCAGACATCATTCCAGGTCATCGATTACACCTCTCCTTTCCTACTCTGCTTGCTAGCTTATACTTACATTAAAAAGGATAGTAAAACTACATTACTTGATTTATTAGTTTTCTATTAATTTCACTGCTTCTGGAAGGAATTCAAGTTCCTGTCCATATGCTATCACCAGTGCATTTCTGAGTAGTGTAGACTGTGGTCACCCCATGCACCTCTGCTATGCTGGCTGCCACACCATGACCTCCAGTAGGCTGATCTCCTGCAGTAAGCAAAGCTCCCCACGGCCTGAAGAGTACTGCATCTCGGATGTGCTCCCACCGGATCACACTGCCATCTGCTGTGATAACCAGGAGTCTAAGAGGCAGGTAGAAATAACTGAACTTTCACAAGTTCTGACCACCATCTAAGAACCAATAAAAAACTGACTGACAGTGACTCAAACTGGTGTTAGATTGTGCCACACACAGAAGACTACTCTTCACCTGGAACTTTGAAATGCTAGAGACATGCCAAAACGTGCCTCCTAACCCACACTTTCATGCATTTCATCTCTCCGAACATTTGTTTCAGCATTTGGGAAATTGCTTTGCTTTGCATTTACTTTCTACTACTATCTCACATAGTTTGTCCCATACAGGAAAGGGAGAAAATTCTATATCTGGACCATCTCCCAAAATAAGGGCAGGAAGCTTAAAGTAGTGATATAATAAAAAACAAACCACCAACAAAAACCTCCAACAACACCACAAAAAACAACTTCCACATAACTCTAGGAATGCCAAAACAAACGAAACCTAGTTTCTAATGAATAATGGGAGTCGTCTCACAATGTCTTATAAACCCTTGACTCTATTTCAAGCTCTTCCCATTGTGAACCTCACAATACAAATTTTCCTATTTTCAATACATACAGGCAGAACTCATGGGGCAGCTTTGCTCTGAGCAGACTCCCAGCCTTCCCTCTTCACAGAACCAGCCAGAACTTTGTATCATGAAAACCTCTACTTTCATGGCATTCCAGTTAAAATGGAAAAGCAATTCTCAGAACAGGATAGGAGAACACAGTGAAAGCTACTGTTTAAAAGAGTCCTGTGTTTGTGCACTAAGAACACCTCAGGACTCACCTGCCTCCCTGCTGCCTCCAGCTACACTCCCAGCCTGGTTCCCACCTCCAGCGCTCCCATTTACATTAAGGCAGGTGGGGCCAAGCACTCTAACATGCAAAGAAGACCAGAACAATTAGAAAACAAAACACAGCAATTGGATAACATTGGAGGTAACCTTGTAGCACTGGAGTTTTACAGAATCAAGAAAGAGGTCAGACAAAAATCCTTACCTGTAACTATGCCATAATTTGGAGGTTCAATGACAGCTCCATAGAACTGAATGATGTTTTTGTGACTGAGCACACTGAGTATTTCTGCCTGTTGAAAACAAACAAACAAACAAGTCAGACAATCAAGAATGGGTCATTTACTATGATAGTTTATTTTTTACCCCAGCGGGTATACACATATATATATAGCATATGTATATAAGCCCACACACATCTAGGAAAGACTGTTCACAAATGCCTGGCATTTGAAGGCCTAGTGAGAGAGTTTAGCAGATGAATGCTTTGTACATTTAGGGTGGGGGGGAAATAAATTTCAAACTATCCTTTCATAGCCAAGGCACAGATGTAGGAAGTTAAGTCTTTGGAAAAACTGAAGATCTTGGAAAACTTTATTCAAAGAAAGATCTGGGATTTTTGGCAGAGCAGCAACTGTCCTATCCAGAATTTGTGTTTCTGCACCAAGTACTATGGGTTCAGTGAGCCCAGTGCTTCAGGCTGTTACAGCATACTGTGCACACAAGCTCCATCCAATGTTTACTGGAAATGTGGAATTTTGAGGCATGCGCTGTGGAGTCTGATTAAATACACACAGCAAGAATGCTTGAGATTGCCAAACAGCCAGCAGTGCAGTTGAAACTGCTCCTCAGAGCAGACTACAGATGTTTGGCAATTCTGGATAAATATGCAAAACTTTCAAATTCCAGTTGAACAATGCTGCTGAGTTTCAGCAAGAGACTGTAAGACAGTGAGACTGTATCCACAGAAATTAAGACATATATGCCCTGTAGTTTTTGAGAAAAAAGGTCAGGTATCTCGTTAAAGGTGTGTCAACACTTTCACCTCTGTAGTTTATTAAAATAAATACTCAAAGATTTTAGACACATGATATTACATTAATATACTTATTATGCAAATACAGATACATACTATTATATATTTTTCTCCACAGTAATTCTTTACTTTAAGACTTCAAGATTATGTTAACTCTATACCAGGCAAGAGCATCTAACAAGAACAAAACCACAATTAACTCCCCAGAACTTATCAAAAGTATCCGGAAGATCCCTTTGCAGATCCCTTGAGGGGCAGTGGGAGTGTTGCTGTTTACCTGCAGGCGAGTTTTCACACATATTCTTAGATAACTGCCAATTAAATTATTTTGTGGCCTTGTAGATTCACAAAAAACAGGAAGGCTATAGCAGCTCTGATGCAGAAACCCATGGTGTTTCTAGTACAATAGCTACTGCTATTGTAATAAATGTAGAGCTATAGCCAACCAGTATTTGTTTGGCCTATATTTTATAGGTGGTACCATGATACATGTGCTTAATTGCAGGATTACAGATAAAGGCATTAGATGACTCAATTTTTGGCTGTTGTCGTTGCTTAAAGACTTTTTTGAGTAACTTCAACACAGTTTTGAATTAAGACCTTTATCTTTAGCTAATGCACAGACATTTACACATATTCAATTAAATCTTTAACTATAGCTTTGAACTTAACTTGGGTTACACTAACTCTTCATGCTGCTTAGCCTGCTCAGCAAGAAAAGCAGTATTACCAGTAAGTGAGTAATCTTTTTTCACAATACCAGAAAATTAACTTTATAAATGTATGCTGTTTTCAGCAAATCATACTGCAGACTGACTCACCTACAAGTCCACAAAATAATTTAACTGGCAGCCATCTAAACAAATGTGGGAAGATTCACTTGCAGGTAAACAGCAACACTCCTTGAGCCAGCAGCAGAAGAAACAGCAGCAGCA
This sequence comes from Origma solitaria, assembly GCA_013397895.1. Taxonomy (NCBI): domain Eukaryota; kingdom Metazoa; phylum Chordata; class Aves; order Passeriformes; family Acanthizidae; genus Origma; species Origma solitaria. The sequence goes on along the minus strand of VZRL01004526.1, from coordinate 2,541,509 downwards.
GCACAAACTGCTCTCCGACCTCCTTCCCTAGCCTGGAGAATGCAGATGACAGCTGAGTCATTCAAATCTCCATCTCAAAAACTTTTGTATTATTTTTGTATATTCCTTAGGAAATATTCAATTGAGGAATGTCCTCTAATTCCTACCAGCATTACTGCCAGATTACCAGGAAACCTAACTCTCCTTGACTACCTATCTGAATATTCAGACATGAGACAGGAATACCACAAACAGCTAGGCAAACTATCTAAACCATCTTTTCATGAATACCTTGGTCAGAGGAATGGAATAAAACCATCTTCTTTTAATGTACTTTTAAAACTCCATGTCTTCAAAGCATTGTGCATGCCACCTCTGTGGTGTTCACAACACAAGTACTTCAACAGGTCATTAGAATTAAATTGATGGGTCTTACATTTAACTTTTCCATAGCATAATATATTTAGGTCCTGGCTACAAAAGTAGTACTAGATGAATCTTTTCAGCAAATGATTAAAAATGCCACATGATTAACAAATCCAAGTGCCATAGCTCCCTATTCCACCACAACAATGTGCAGAACCCAGTGACTATTCTCCATCTCACACAAGATGCTGCTGGATCCAGTGAAAGCCCATCAGAGTCAGCAGACAACAGGAAGGGCTGCCACAACGCCAGCAGCACACCCCAGCCCAACAATCACCCAGCACTACCATGGCAGGGACTGCAAATAAAGTATGAGCATCAGGCCAAGAAGACAAGTACTTCACTGCCACAGGCACACTGGCACACAGTGCTTTAATCATTCAGAAATGCAAAAAAATTTTAAGATTATCTTATTTACATTATACACACTAAGATCACATTACAGAAGTAGGAAAAAATGCTGTGTCAACTATGGCTAATACCATCACCTTCACACTGATGTTCATTCTCTAATCTGGGATTTAACAGACACCAAAGCAAGCTTCCATCTAAGAAATACAGAGAAGCACCTTCTAACTGCCCACAGATATTCAAAATGAACAACTGGGGGGGGAAATTACCAACTCGTCCTAAGTACCATTATATCTGAAAGAAATCTTCTTTAGACACTTTTAATCACTCCGCTGTTGTTAGCACGAGCGATTCTAGACTATTCCTTTCATGTTTTGTTCTCTTCTGTTGCTGTAGATCAGCTGTGAACTCTATTAGCCAGTTTAAAGACACGTACTCCTTACAGTGAGAACCAGATGCAAGTCAATCCATATCTTTGAAGCTTTTGTACAATCTTTGACAAGAAGGTGCCATATTTCAATGAAAATTACTTTCAGATAGCAAATTACAAAGTGGTGGTTAAAGATTGGTATTTCAAAGGTCTCTTAGGCACTAACAAGAATATTTAGAATCACTTTTAAGCATCAAAATTGTGCTTAAATCCAAAATGTCTAAATGCTTGGAAGAAAATCCTGTCATGCATCTATCTAAAGGCTGTTGAAGAAGTCAGCCCTTGCTGGGCTGGGCATGACACTCTTCCCTCAGTAAAGCTGCTATCTTATGCAAGCTAAATGAGCTAAATTTACTTCCTAAATGGTGATGACAAGTAACAAGTATTCAACTTCTTCATTACATTAGCTTTTTGTGTGAAAGACAGAATTTTATTTTTCTTAAAGGCTGGATCAAAGCAGAACTAGTGGAGTTCAGCTGAAGGAAAGACATTCAAACACATAAATACTAACTCCCTGGACATAACACAGAGACACCATCAGACACACAAGGTGACTGGGATAGAGAGGAGTATTATACTTAGTGCCATGGTAAGCTTAATCACAGCCTGTTACTGACCATCCAACTACGCTAAAACTGTTCATGCTGTACTTACATCACAGGTATGGATGAAATTATGTCCCTCTCTTAAGTCCTGCTGAAGAAGGATTACACACTGCACACCATTTCTTGAAGGCAAAGGGATTCAGAATTCTAAACAAACCTAATCCGCTGCTCACAAAATTCAAATATATCAAAATCCAAGGTCAGAAAAACTTACATTTAAATCTTTTTAATTCTCACTGGTTTACTGTAAAGCAAACCCAGTTCATTAGACAACTACAGTGTAAGAGTCTGGAACTCAGGTAATCCCTAAGTGTACAAACAGTGTAATTGTGTCCTGTGAACCATGGTACAGATCAGTGTTTAACAGGTAATTTGGTTTTATGCCTGTTTAATCTCTACTTATTGACATGTGAAAATGTCACCTCATCTAAGACTGACATCACCCTATAGCTGCCTGTAGACCCACCAGTACTGCTTTAAACCTTGTAGCACAACCAACCATGCATGAATAACCGTATCTTCAGGTGTTTTAGCAGGTAAAAACAGGCTCCTCCTCTAGGTCTTGTTTGTGTTCAGCACTTGCTGGACAGAAATCATGAACACGAATTCTAAGCATGGGTGGCAGCAGTTGAGGGGACAAAGCAAGCTGGCTGGACAGCATGGTCTTGTTATGAGCAGCACAAGCCTCAGCTCAAGAGGATGACCCAAGCCCTCACTTGTTTTTGCTCTGCCCTGTAGCAGTGCAGCAAAAGCAGAAAGTGCAGCTCAGCTCTGACAAGGTCTTCAAGGTCGGTGCTGACTGCAGATGTGGGCAATGGCCACCTGATGCTGAGCTGGCATTACTTGGGAATCAGACAAGGCCATATCTTCAGATCTTTAATTGCAGCCGCAAAGACAAGTAAGGATGTGGACGGAGGCACTTTGCATACAGCTGTGTTGTTGCTTGCCAGCTACTCAGAGCAGCTGCAGCTGCTCTTGTTAGAGCTCCCTATCCCAAGGCAGTTAAAGTTAGCAAAGACCAAACGACTCAGCATATTTTAGTTATTCTGGTTCTCCTTGCAAATGTATTAGAAATTTGTTACACTCACACTAGTAGTCAAGAGAAGTGATCAAGGGTTTGGGCTAGCAGCCTATTCCAGCAGCACAGCTGGACCTGTAAAAGAACATCTGTTCACAGAGTTTTTTCAGCATCAAAAAACTTTTTTGCATGGGTCTAAATAAACTGGGCCCAAAGCAACTCAACCAGCACTTCCTCCAGGTGCCTTAGGAGCAGCTGACTGGAAAAAGTATCTTTCCACCCTGGTCTGAGCACGATGGTTTAGGATTAACACAGGAAATAGCTGCAGCCCCTTGTGAGACCATTGGGTCAGCCAACAGCCAAACAACTCTTCTGTTAATAAATCAGTTAACTGCATAGCAAGTGTCACCTTCACTGCATGCAAAATTACAGAGTTAGACATGGTTAGCTACTTAATCTGATTAACACAATTTCCTTAATTGCCTTACAATATTTATTATTACATTGTGCAAAAGTTTGGTTATTTACTTTTCCAGAGAACTGTTTGCCATGTTTATTAAGGAGATATTTAGACACACTTAAGGCAGCTTTGGAAAGATACTTTTTCCGTAAGTCTTGTAGCATTTTAAAGGCTTTGACCTTTGTCATGTTCTTGGGAGAGTTGCAACTTGGCTACTCTCAGGGGGTTTTATAGCTTAATAAAAGGGCGGCTGGAAGAGGCCAGCTGATGTTTTATTAAAAATATTCTATTAGTGACAGCCACATACAAAAAAGATACAGAATGCTAACCCATATAAATCCCACACCTTTATTTCTAGACTCCTGCTGAAAAATACATCCAGTCTATGTCCATTCCCAGTGTCATGAATCCTTTCTTGTGAAGGATGGCACCTCTTACAATATACCAGTTTCTCTAGGTGAACAAGCCCAAAACATGATTTTACAGATGCAATACTAAGACAATAATCATTTATCATTGAAAACAAATTATTTTCCCAATATGCAATAAAGGGATACTTACAGAATTTCAGAAACATAAAATTATTACCAAGAATTCTATAGCAGGGATGTTATGCAATTATTACAGTTTTGAACACTGAAAAGAAAATTAAGCAGATACAAAAGAAAAATTTAGGACTTTGCCTACTGTTTTGTCTGTTCTCATAAAGTTTTCTAAAGACAAAATTACAAACAAGAATTTTGTGCTTTGGGGCCCCCAAAAAATGATCAAAGGATACGGATTATCCAGTTCAGGGAGTTCTTGTTAAACCTATCAAACTGTCTTTAATACTGACAATGCAAGAGGAAAACCACATGGACATGGCAGAGCCAAAGAATCCTCAGTGAGATCTTCCACTGCAAATAAGGAGAGTTACACACTCCCAGCATAAATGTGTTACCATGTCTTTCAATAGGCAATCATAGTTCTAAAACTATGGCTGCATGTCACTTAAAGCTGTGTGAGCTTGAGCTTATTTTTTAGAATTCATTGAGATGATAAATGTATTCCCAAAAAAAAGCTGTTTTCTATAGCCCATTTACATGTTAAAACTATCAGCACTTATGTCTTAGAACACAGCATCTACATTCAGGCTGTATCAAGAAACAGTATCCTGTTTCTTAAACCATACAGAAAAGAGTTAAATTACATTCTCAGATTGATGTCACCAGCATTTCTGTAAATAACAGAATTAAATTCTCATAAGTACATCTACAATGACATACAAAATTTGTACTTAGAAGCATTTTGATTGAGCAAATGTTTCAAAGCGTCAAATCTGCATCCAAAATTATGTCCTACACTGTTACAAATCCCAGTGACTAAAAGTGGAAATACACAGGAAACTAATAAATTTTCATTGCTATATAATCATCTTACCACTATTTTAGATCCACTGGTGTATATCACAAAAAAATCTCATTTTTTGAGATACTGTGGTAGAAACACACACTTTAAATACCTTGTAGTGACTTCTAGGTTACAATCTTGAAGGAAGGAAAATGCACGTTACCAAGGCAGCTCAGTTCTGTTAAACTGTCATAATGTAATACGGGTAAGGAATATGGACATAAATTTATTATATGCTGTTATAGGCTCACCCCATCTTATGAAATTTACTTTAAAATAATTAATTTGCATCATGCAGCACCATAGGACTTGTTAGTAGTAAAATGTATTGGACAGTGACCATTTGAAAAGAAAAATTAGTTTTATACTCTACCATAGCTTTTTATAGCAACCTTTGCACACAACTTGGTATGTTACAAATAATTTGAAGGCTACGGGATTAAAAGTACTAGCTAGCAAATTCAGAACACGCCTGTCAAAACACCGCAAAGGCTTTCTCAGCCCATGAAAAGCAGGCTGGTCCCTCTAAAAATCACAGGGGAATTGTCCTTGTGATGAGGCAGCAGATCCTCTGCCTTGTGCAGTAAGAGAGAGTGAGATCAAGCTAACTAGCTCAATCCTCCCTCTGACCTCCATCAGCCCCCTACCACAACCATGTGGAGACCACACTACTCTAACCAAGAAATTGCAGGATCATGGTGTTGGTTTTCCTCATGAGGGGAGTTAAAAACTTGCTATCAGTGAGAGAAGAAGCTGCTAACAGACTGATGAAACTAAGCAGAGGCACATTCTACAGAAAATCCTCACAGAATGTTAGTAAGCTTGAAAAAATTCTGTTACATTTACACTGCCATTTACAAAAAAACCCCAACCAACCAACCAACCACAAAATCAAAACAAAGATGGAAAAAGAATTCATTTTTCAGACAGATTTCAGTGAGAAATCCACAATGTCCAAACATATCCCACAGGACTGTTACTTTTTGCAGCATACAACATGAGATTGTACGAGCATTTAATATTAAGGTACCTGATAAAAGGAAATCTGCCATAAACAAGTTTAGTTTGGATTTCACTACTGTTATTCACATATAGTAAAACCATTCAAACATGCATAAACTATGTATTTGTACTGGTGTAAGAGTTTAGAAACGAGCAATGTCCTGCAATATTACAAATATTTAATTCAAGCAGATCTGGAGTACTAAGCTGCCTCCAGCTGCAAAGTGACACCAGCAATTGAGTAGAAATAATAGATGAGTGGACTAAACAGCAGGGCTGAAACACCTGAGCTCCCATGGAGCTGTTTATTTCCAGCAATCATCATTTCTCAGCATTGGGAAATTTTCCAAGTTACTTGCAATCATTTTCAACACAAACCAGCTTTGACTAGGGAGAACAGTAACAAAACCCTCAACATTCCTAAAATACAATGGAATAACCAAACTTGAAACTTTCTGACTCCTAGCTCACTCCACAGGTGAGAAGATTTCACCAGTAATATGCAACACAGGGATCATTCCAGACCCAAAAAATGGAAAAATATCCATGAAAATTATTTCTGAGATTAAAGTCATTGGAAGTTTTTATGAGCATCTTGTTGGAAAGGCATTTTGGTATGACAGTACGCAAAACTAATCCACTTTCAAGGATCCATGGCCAACATATATATATAAAGTTAAAATAGTGATTTTTCTGAGGTCTGCAGAATATTTGTAAGGAATCTGGGTAAGATAACCTAGAACAAGACAAATCTCATGATACAGTGGCTTTTGCTGAACAATTAGCACAGACTCCAACAGAGACAGCAAGAGCTATACTTATGCATCCTGATCTACTCCTCTAAAGCAGCTATGATCTTCACAATAAAGTATTTTTCCATCTTGATCATGAAAACTGTAATTTAACCAAGGGGAAAAAATCCCATCGTTTTCTTGATGAGCATTCGCTTAAAGCCTTAGAATGGATAAATCAAACCTACTATAGCTCATGACAGGGACAGCACTTGATGGGGATCCCTCTTGTTGGAATCATAGTGTACGTTATAATTCCAGAAAATGTTCCTCAACCAGGCAGGCTGAGCCCACCCTCATGAAAACAGCATTTCACAAGATGTGCTACCTCCCTGTCATATGCTAACAGCAAACTACAAGATTTTGTTTTCCACACGGACTGCTGGAGCTCTGCACAAGGCTCTCCCCAGCTGTCTCTTAAATACGAGCTGCTCCTGCAGAAAAGGTATGAATCGCTCCCTACCTGGATTCCACCTAACTTAAAGCTTTCAAAACAGAAATTACAGCTGTGACCAGCAGGCATAAAGGACAGAAAGCAGTTGTCAACTACAAATGTTAGCACTCGGCTGAAGTGACTGAGAGTCCTCCACAGATGAGAGATGTTTTTTCTGTGACATTTACCTATGATATAGCACAACCTCACAAAATCTGAGGTTTTCAGGAAAAAGAGTTGTCACCATAATCTGAATCTCTGAATGCTGTGCATTATCTGAATGACACACATCATGGTGTTATGTGAAACTGTCCAAATAATCCAGCATGGAACATGGCGAAGTCTTCACCATTAATCTGTTTCCAATTCTGGTTTTACCATGTAGTGGGAACAGATTACCTTCGTTCCTGAATGCAGAGCAGCAAGCTGTCTCTGTGACTTACCAAGTCTGCTTACTCTTTACTATGACTTACACAGTAAGCATCGCTCCACGGGTCACAGCCAGATCTCCCTTTCACCCAGCTGCGACTGACAAGAACTTAACAAGAACAGCCTCTGGAAACACAAGACTTCCAACTCCACAAAAACTTGATTTGTACCTTCTCCTGCTAAGCATCACTGTCATTCAACCAGGACCGTGCCATCAAGAAAGAGCCAGAACAACATACTTCACAGCAGCTCTCTCTGGCTATGTACACACTACCACTTAAACCACAATGGATCAGAATCTCCACTCCCAACAAAACTGAAGTTTCAGGATGACCAGCTCCTTATCTGCTCTTCAGAAAAGTCATTCATCTTTGTCTAGGATTGAAAATCGTATTTTACTTAGAAACTTGGCTCAAATGTTACCCCTACAGCATAGCAATGGTCAAAAAACAAAACTAGACAAAACTCCTTTTTAAAATTTTGAGCTTTTATCTTTATGAAACATGGACCCAATGTTTATTTTTTCTTGGGATTCTTCATGCTGCCTTCATGGTAGCTCAATCTTTTTTCCATTAAGACTAAAAGAATTCAAGTAAAACAATGGCTAAGATAAAAACCTTGGAGGAAAACTAGCAATATTTTAAAAAGGCTTTTAGTGTCATAAACCCACATTTATTAGTATTACTCTACTATATAGTTTGACATGTAACTTTAGCTTTTCCCTTACTTCTCTTTGCTGAATTTCTTGTACGCAGAAGTCCCTATCTTATCTAGGCGTCTTTATAGATATCAGCTTATACAGATATGGCAATAACAACTATTTAATTACTAATCATTGTTATATAAGAATACAAATGGTCAGCCTCCAAATACATTTTGAGAGATGTCAATAACTTGAATATCTGAAATGCTGAAGAGAAGGCATCATGCTGTAGCTAATGACAATTCTAATCCAAATCTGATTGCAGCAGAGAGAATCTGCTTCTCTTCCTATTCTAGCAATGCCTGCAGTCCTTGCACAACTACTAAGTTTGATCTATGCTCCGAGCATGACAAGGATTAGATTAGCAAAGCTCAGTACAATGAACTGAGCTCACAAGCTGGATCCAGGGCCCAGGAGCTTCGTGATGTTTTGGTGGCATAAAGCACATTCAAATCTGCAACAGGTCCTTTGGCGTAGAAGAATAACAGCATCACATATGCCATAGCTTCCCATTTTCCAGTGCCAGAGGAAACCAAACCCTTGTCTAAGAAATCAACTCCCATCAAGGATCAGACACAAGCACCTGTAATTTTCCATGCCACCTTCAGATCAAGCAAGGTTGGAATGACTTTAAGCATTCTCCTTCAACCAAGTAAAATCATCCTCTAGCAAAGCTTTGCTGCCTGAAACACAACTCTCTAGAAGGCACAGCAAGAACTCCTTTTCACCCTGTCACAGCTGTATGACTATGTGACATTTCCCTTCTGTTTCTACATGTGCTGCTACTGTGCTGCGCACTTTATCTGCAACACCACTGGCCCACTGAGGGTATTTACTTCTAGGAGACAACTCCCTTATTCCAGGTAAAGTCCTTCCTTCTGCCTGGGAAGGAGGAAAGAAAAAAAAAAAAAAGCAGTATTGGAAGGGAAAAAAGGATCTAGAGAAACATTTCTCCTTCTCTTCAAGAAGAGTTAGCTGTATCTCACGATTAGCTTACAGTGTTACTATAAAGAGGGTTTGGCTGATCCCATACAAGCAGAAGGTTGTCATAACCCCTTTCTTCTTGAGTTTGAATTGTTGCACTTTGAAGAGTTTTAAGATCTCTCCTCAAGGTCAATTTTATCAATTATCTCTGTCTTTATCAAATCTGGACATAATTACTGTAGTTGTCTCTGAGAGGAGAATGAGACCATTTGAAATCACTGTTGTACAGAGCAAGTGTGATGGTCTTGCATATTATTGCAAACCTTGCAAATACTATTTTTAAATATTTAAATCATTTATTAGTCCATATTGTATCCTCAGGGACAGCACCAGAGATCTTAAGCCTTTGGAAGTGCCCTGCATCTTTTCATATGTCCTCACTGTTTAGTTTAGACTAACATACCTTTATTATTGTGTATGCACAAAAAGAAACCACAAAGTGTAATAGCCTTTTGAAAATACTGCTTTTTTGTTCAAAGTCTCTACTGAATTCAGAATTTTGATGAGATGGAGCAATGGTGGTACTAGAATAATACTGCAGTGGTAGAGTTCAGATCCAAATTCTTCCAAATATGTATTTTAAGATATACAGTTTCTTTAAAATGTGAGGAAGCAAAATTCCTCGTAAAAGCTGTGTACAGGGATGGGTTTTCATAACAATGAACAGCCTAATCAGAGTGAAGAATCCTCAACTGAAAGCTCACAAAGGGATCCCTCTATCCCTTCTCCATTTTATCAATTCTACTTTTCTCGATAGGGGTGTCTCACCAGAGAACCTGAAGAGTGAAAGATTTAAGTATAGGACTGAAATCCATCAAACCCAGGCTTGTGGTCCAAACCCAAGCAGCTGTCAGACCCAGAGACAGGAATGTATGCTCACTTCTGCCTAATAAAATTTGAATCAAACACTTTGCATCTGATTCTCCATGTGAGCTTTTATGCAAACTTCTAAAGTGCAAGGAATCCTGGGGTGGAAGAGCTATTCTGAGAGCTTTCACATAGTTCATGTAATTAGGGAAACCACTTCCTTTGATTGTAAGTGTTCAAAACAGCTGAATTTCTCCTTTCAAAGGACTCTGTGATTTGGATCATCTCTTTTACTTGCTCTTTTATGTTTCTCAAGATGAGAGGTGAGACTGTAAAGCACATTATTTAGAAAAAAAAAGATTCCACTTTTTGTTTTAGGGATTGAACTTCGACTATTCAAACGCTTGTCATTTGGAAATCTATCTTTCTTTCCCTCCCTCTGTTTCCTCCCTTTTCTGATAAGCTCTTCAGTGGCTCAAGCGAATATAGTCCAAAATGCCAATTTAAACCTAAGGGAAAACTGAAATATGGTACATAAAGGAAAAGGGACTCTCATTTTCCTTTGTACGTTTGTGGTTGAATATGTAATTATAAAGGAGCTCTAGCTGCAGGATCTCAGTCCCTATGTCACGTTTACTTTTTCAATGGCTCTAAACATTGGCCAAGCAAAAAGGCAGAAATACATATTTTTAAAAGACAAACAAAGCAGCTGCCCTGGTCTTTGAAATGGGTTTACAAGTTCTTTGCTTCTCAAAAAGGGAACTCGGGTGACAGTTTCAAGGCAATGACCATGTCACCAGAGCTAACAGCCGATGCCAGTGTTGCTACAGAATCAAGTGTCACTCACCCTGAATTTCTTGAGTCAGGCACCCTATTAGTGCTGTTACTTCACGTTCATCTCACTAACAGCTGTAGCAGGCAGGGAACAACCCTCTTCTCACGGTATAGCACAGAATTATACTAATGAAAAGGCAGGAGATTTCATACTGTAGATTTCAAATTTATTAAGTAAAAACAGAATGTTTGTTGATCCTAGGAGGACTGAGCTTTATTCCCAGACACTGAAAAATTGCAGGACTCCTTCCAGAATTATAGCACTGACAGGGAAGCAGTTTGCAATGGGAACAGAGTACACCACTCGGAACTCTGTGCCAGAAACCACATTACTGCCAACTTCTGCACAGGACAGATGAGACACTGGCTTGGAGAAATGACTTTACAATAAAGACTGGTGCAAATACATAAACAACCGAGAATCCAAAAGTTAAGAGCAGAACTCCTAAATGTGGTCCTTTTGAATGGGGTCTGGATCCTGCATTTGCCTTTTTGGGCTCTCACAAACTCTTAGAGGGTAATAACAAGGCAACATCCAAAAGAATGAGGAATTCAACAGCTCCAAATTGTAGCCATCCGTTGCTACATACTTACTTCACACACAGCACCCTCAGCATACAGAGACACATCATCACAAAGAAGTCAAAAAGCCATTTCCTTGGTTCAGGAGATTAAAAATACACAGTTCACAAAAATGGAAACCCACCAATCACTACTTATAAGCCATCATTTTTGAAAGGATTGCCTCAAATGCATCTAACAGTAGTAAAATTAAAGTTGTTACAAGATTAGACAAGAAGTGATTTCTGTGCTTTTTACCCCCTCTAACTTCACATAGGTATGCACGATACTTTCTCAGATCTATTATTCTTCCAAGTAAGAGAAAAAATAACCTCTTGGAAAATGTCACTCATTCTTTCGAGGGTGCATCAACTAGTTTATTTTAACAAGTTTCCAGAACAACCTACTCATCTCTCCTATTCTGCCTCTGCCAGATAATAATTTGCAGAGCGCCTCAGCTTTTATTGAAAGGCTGCCACACGCCCAGCCTGCACACCTGCCTTTTGGTTTCCCACCTTCCAAGAGCAACGTGGTACAAGCAACTGCATCTCATCCTCTGGTATCTACCAAGAGCTTCCTCGCTTCTCCTGCAACAGCTCAAGGGATTTTACAAATCGTGCTTATTTTTGATGCAGCTACTGGAAAATCAGGTGCCCAATACATAAAACCCACAGCTATTTGGTCAGTCATGTGTATCAAGAGGTTTTTTTTCTCCCTTGCCTACGTTATTAAGCCACAAGCAACCTCAGTTTTCAGAAGTTTTGGAATAAAATAAATAAGCAACCAGAGGCAGAAGAGAAGTGGGAAGGTGTGTGCTGCTATTCCCCTTCAATGACATCCAGGGGCCAGACTCTGCTTTGCCAAGGAGGTGCAGCCATAGGGGGACCCTCCTGGGCGCAACACACCCAGTTCCCTGGTGGAGCTGGCTCTTTAAAACATAATTATGCAGAATGCAGATTCTCTAAACATTAGTCTAATAAAAACCCATGGATTTGCAAATAGGATTCTTCCCCGGTAGCCGAACTGTAACAGATGCAGGGCAGTCTGGAGGCAGCTGGATCAGAAGAGCAGCTCTATATTTACCCTTACGGGCCTCATCTCCCTGATGTGTTAGCACAATTAACTGAGTATAAGAGAAGGAGTTAATGTTAAAGCTGTTCTCTGGGCTCCTCTGCAGCCTCCAGCTAACATAAACACATCCGAATGTTTCCTTGTGACTGCTTACATTGTTCTCTTAAAAAGGAAACTTTCTCTATCAGCACCTTAGTAAGTGGCAATAGGTAAATACGAAATAACTTTTACAGTCTTACTTGTGTCACTACAATTAAACAGACTGATTTTGATGCTTGCATTCAAGTTAGGTTACATATACTTTTTTTCTTCAACTTTGTTTTCATTGAAATCTTGTGTCCCGAACCATAACACAACTCCCACGCAGCCAGTTTAAAATTAAGGACTAAAAAATAAAACAAAAAAAAAAAAGTAGTACAGTAGGGATGATCTAGTTCTACAGAGCATTTTACTACCCTCTTAAAAGCACAAAACGTGTCGTTCAAAATTCCATTGCTACTATGTGTGTGGTGGGCAGTTTGGGGACCCAGCCAAAGACTGTGGCCCCCATTCTCAGCTTTGAATCCACCTGTGAAAAATGGCCTCCAGGAGATTAATGGTCCCGGACTCAGACCGTATCAACTCCACCACAGATCTCTGACCTCAGCTGAACCATCACACAGGCGTGCAACAACCCACAAACTGTGTAAGATACAAACAATACTTCCACACACCTCAAGAGCTACTCTGGAATCATCAGGAACAATTTGTCATTCTGTACTCTGCAGTGAGTGCAAGTTATTTAATTAGCGTCCCCAGGAATTGCAACACCAACAGATTTCAATGTGGGTCACAGACATTTACATTGTCAGCTGTCCCTCAAGGCACTCAAGACTCAAACATGCAATCACTTATCATCTCTCAAGTTACCACTCACCTGTCATTGTGATTTTCTACTTGTAACCTTGTTTTAAGAAAACTATATATTTAAATAAATGTCTACGTAAGTCTAATTTGAACCAATCCTCAATTGCTTGAGCCTGCAACAGCCTAAAACACCACTTTGAGAAAAAAGGATTTCTTCTGTATCCATGAGATTTCTATAGCAAAGCTTCAGCACAGCTTAAACATCCAAAAATACCATTTTGCAGTTAATCACTTCAACAGAAGCTCAGGGTCAGAGAATGTCATGGGAGGGGAAACAAAAGAGCTGCCATTTGATGTCAAGGGTTGCTGGCATGAAGAAATAAGCAACACAAACTCTCCTCCAAATTATAAATAACAACTGAGTCCATGCAAAAATAAGACTGAAATGGAAGAAACATATCTACAGCAAAATTTAAAATAAAATTAAAAGAAAAAAACAGGACCAAAAAAAATCTGCCAAAAAAAACAAAATAAAGAAACAAACAAAAAAAACACACTAGGAAAAATGCCTTTAACTGCAGCTAAGTATCTACTGGAAACACGAACAGCCCACTGTCAAACAAGAACTTGCAGCAGACTGACAGAATAATATTTAAGACAATATACAATGGAACTAAAATAATTACAAAACTAAAGAATATTTAATACTATCCTAATAGGCTGCATGTTGTGGATGGCAAAAAGGATAAGAAAGTGTTTTTAAACTATCAGAGACAGATTTTCTCCCTATTCTAAACAACATTTATTCATAATTTATAAAAAATCAGCGCAAAAACTTGTTCACCTGCAGATGTTGCGCCTTCTAAAAAACCCCCAAAAAACAACAAACCACCAAAATTAAAGATAATTGAGATAAAAGGGTCCAAACCTCACAGAGATATTCCTAACCCAGTGATCAGGTAGACAGTAAGTTCCTGTGACTCAACCAAGCTAAGGAAGTGGTACCTATATTTCTAATAAGCAGCCCATGCAAGGTAATCTCACTTCTCACTTGCAAAGTTTAAGGCAATTGAAAAGACAAGCAAAAGGAAGCATCAGACATATCTGGTGCATCTTGGCTTATTAATTTACCTGTTTATCCAAGTTGTTTATGTAGCAATGGTTCAACACTGGCCCCGAGTCAAGAGGACATGTGCACTTGACCTTTTACAATTTTAGTACAAAATCTAGTGGTTTAGACCACTGACAGTTATTATGTCTCAACTTATTCAATATAACTTTTGAAGCCACAGACTGCTATTGTGGGCCCTGACACCAGTTTCACTGAAGCTGATGTTCATATCAACTTAATCCCAAAATTGGCTTGATTTAAAAGAATGTGTATATACAAGTAAGTATAAGAAAGAATCTCAAATTAAGTTGGTGAAAAAAATCAGTAAGCCACACAACTTGTACTACAAACACTCATTATTTATATGAGGCAACTCTCAAAGATGTTACTCTTCTAATGAAAAATGTTTAAATACACAAGTAAAAAATCCACTACAATAAAATGTAGCAAAATACAGACAAATGCATTTCTATGTCTGGATTGCTATGTTTCCAAGATTGTTTTAGGAGGGAGAGACACAGGAATGAAGTTTCTTAAAACAGAAAAAATGAAACTAATGCCTGTTCTTTGCAAGAATAACTGTACCCTGGAAATGTTACATCATTTTCCATTATACTGGTGTCTCCCAAATACAGGGTTTTGAGAACATTTTTGGTTGCATCACACATGCCATGACACAACACAGTCTTATCCAAAGCATCCACTATGAAAATCTCATGCAGTGACTTTCTTGACACATGAAAATATGACATTCATTTAAAAACTAAAGTCCTCTAGAAAATTATCCCTTGAATGAAAGCCAAGAATAGAACAAATACAGAATCAGGCAGACTTATTGCAGAAGTCTGTCCTATCCAAAATTACTTATTCTGCAAGATACAAAATGCACAACTGCTGGAGCATCTGAAACAATTTTGACAATTTCCAGTCTACAAAGGGTTCCAAGTATCCTCTTGATACCTTTTGGGAATACCCTGGTCAGCACCAAGAGGAATGCTCAAAGCCAATTCCTTTACCAAAATATATCTAAAAATCCCAAACAGAGACCTCTGCAAAAAACCATTCTATAAAACAGAAACTAAGACATTTTAAGACACTCCTCTGATATAATAAATACAGTTTTATTTCCTTTTAGCTGCCAAAAAGACATAGCAGTAAACCTGAAAGGAGGTTGTAGCCAGGTGAGGGTCAGTCTCTTCTCCCAGGCAATTAGCAATAGGACAAGAGGACACAGTCTTAAGCTGCACCAGAGGAGGTTTAAGTTGGACATCAGGAAGAAGTTTTCCAAAGAAGGGGTGATCCAAGCATTGGAATGTGCTGCCCAGGGAGGTAATGGAGTCACCATCCCTGGAGGTGTTTAAGGAAGGACTGGATGCAGGCCTTAGTGCCATGGTCTGTTTGACAAGGTGGTCTTAGGTTATAGGTTGGACTTGATGATCTCAAAGGTCTTGTCCAACCTAGTTGATTCGGTGATTCTGTACTTCTTTAAATGAATATGGGGCTGGAAGGGTTCCCATGAGATCACTTACCGTGATCTCTGTAATTTTTCAATACAGGGGCAGATATCCCTTGAAAGTTCATATATTTGACACCTACACCCTGCATAACTTCATACAGAACACAACCTAGGCCCTCTGTCCCTGTTCATCACTCTCAAAACTTGCTGACTCAGACCTGAGACAGGTAAGGGACTAGAAGCTCCTAGAAAGAGCTAATAAAATAGTAATACAGCATCAAAATTGCCCTTCATTACAGCCAGGACCCAGTGTGGAGAGTCATTCAAGGCTGGCACCAGAGCACCCATAACAGCAACAAACCACAAGTAAAAAGAATATCTACTATTTTTAGTCCTGTCAGTACTAAGTATCAATTTCAGTTTGTTTTGCTTTATTTTACTCTGTTGTTTTTCTTCTGTTACTCTTGAAAATCATTCCCAGTCCTTACTCTCATGACCCACATTAAAATTATCACATGCTCTCTTTTAGCACTACAAACATGAGTGAGGTAAGTCCAGTGACATGCATGTGGTTATACTTAACTCATCCCCTTCAGAAGGCAGAAGCACAAATCATGTCTTCTGGATAGTCCTTTCCAGAAGTGGACCACAAAAATCAAAAAAGTGACCAAGCTCCTTTATATTCCCTATGAAAATTTTTATGAAGCATTAAAATATCCCATAAAGCTTACTGCACACGTATTAAATACAAGAAACCCTGACAATATAAAATTAACTTCCATGGTAATCAGACGTCGGGCAATATAGCATCAAAACTAGAGAAAACATGTTTTTATTTTTGAGTCTTATAAAACTCAAAGGCATTATAGACATGACTGGACAAAGCATGCATAGTTAATCCTACTCTAATTTAACTTCTTCTGGGCATAAATTAGTTCTGTTAGTTCACCAGAAATATTTAAGTATTTCCCAATGAGACTGCAATTACATTTTACTGGTTTTTTCCACCACTCTCCTACAGTTTGTACAGACCACCGCCAGCATTTTGAAGGAGTCCAGGAGTATCTGTATGCATGATCTTGTCCCCAGGTACCCTGGTTGTAATGGCTGAAGCTACTAGGCAATACTGCTGCCCACAAATAGCATGGAGACAGCTTATGGACCACGGAGAACTTTCAAAAAGTGGTGATATTAAAATTAAATTCAAATTTCAGGAGAAATTCCAGCAGTAACAAATCTCCTGGTGAAGAACCACACTCCAGATCACACTCCAAGTGCTAACAAACTGCCACCAAAAGCACAGCCTTCAAAAGCAATGACAAATAACAGGTGAACTTCAGAGATGGGCAATCAAAAGAGGTGAGTGCTCTTCAGTGAAAAGCTAACACGGCAAGGCATAAAACAACATTTGCAACACTTCACTCCAGCAGTTATCTGCTCAAGATAATGGAGTCGAAAGAACTGCTAGCAATTTGCAGAATAAGGCCCCTGGCCCCAGTCTTTCCCATTCATTTCAGTGGGAGCCAAATTACAGGTTTATCCAATAATTCACTGGAATCACTCACAAAAATACCAAATAACTTCCTGAGTAGTAGACGTGCGATTTTGTACAATGAGTGGACACAATTATCACTTAGGGCAAAAGGATCCTGCTACAGGAGGCATTTCTACTCCTGCCACATGCATCATAAATATAATGCTGACAGTTCGATTTTCCATAAAACAATTCACTAGGAACTCATGTTTCCTGCCTAAAACCTAAAACCACTACAGTGCTTGTATTAGATAGTAAAATGGCAACTTAATTTTCGTTTTGCTGCTATTTAATCAGTCAGGCCACATTCCAATGTTTTACTTAATCAGCCTAAGTCTTGTCCAGTTTCAGATCTGATACTCTAATCAAGACCTTGCAGCATATATATATATTTTTCTTAGCAGACCTGTTTAGGTGTATTTTATTCAAATAAACACACATCTCTTCCCACAAAGTTGCATTTTACTGCCTGTCTACAAAAAGTTAATGCCTTGCAGACATATTTCTCAGATTTCAAAGAGTTTCAAAGCAATCTGCCTGAGCAACACTCTTTCAAGCATTTGTAGGTTTTTATAAGCGCATATTCTAGTATGCAATGCTGGAACAAAAATTGCTTTGTTTCACATGTTAGAACTTGTTAGCCCCTTGGCTAATATAAAACCTTCAAGATCTTTGCTGGTTGTGATTGGCTTGTTTAATAAAACGATACACAGATACAACATACTTGCAGAATGATATCACAGCTCTATTGACTTGGCTTGTGCCCTGGGATTTGGCTGGCATGAAATGCCTCTGAGCAAGCTTTTCACAACTCTCTTATGTTTTCCCTCTAATCAGTTGTTATGGATTATTGGCAGCAGTTAACAGAAATACAAGACAATCAGTCATGGAGTTAAAAGGACACTTCCTTTCAAATAAACTAGAAAGAGTAGAATCACAGAACATGCCGAGCTGGAAGGGACCCACAAGGATCATTGAATCCAACTCTCAGCCCTGCACAGGGCCATCCCCAAAAGAGCCTGAGAGCATTGTCCAAATGCACAGAATTATTCGTTTTCTGGACTAAATGCATCCAAGTATCTACTAAGCACAGATACATACAGCAAGTTATTTTTGTATTGATATCAGAACAGTCATTGACTCACCATGACTTTCAGCCCAGTTCAGCCACAGACATTCATTATTGTCATCACTATAGATGAGGATGCTACATATGCAAACATGTGACAGTCGTTAGGGTCAGAAGAGACCTTTCAGCCACCAAGGTTGGCCTCTGGTACAGCACAGGCCACTATACTTCAGCAAAATGCTCCTGTGTTGAGCTCAACAACTTGATAAAAGCAATTGTCTAAAAAGACATCTCAGTGAGAAGACAAAGAGACGAAAAGGATCCTCCATCTTCACTCCTTCCATTTGTAGTCTGTGCCAAGCATTACTCATCCTCACTCCTGATAATTTGTGCTTTTTTTCCATTCTAATTTTTCTGTCTACAAATTCCAACCACTAGTTTTTGCAGTAACTTTTTGCACTAGATTAAATAGCCCCCCATTTTCTCCATATGAAAATACAATTTTTGTATATAAGCTCTTACTTTTTAATTCTCTAAGGTGTTGACAGAAAAGCTGTGCCAAAGCTTGTTAGACTTATTTAAGGCATCACCACTTGCCTCTCCACTGCCTTCCTAGAAAACTTTCTCTTGAAAGTACCCATACCAAGCTGTTCCCATAAACTGTCTTGTTTAGTTTAAGTTGCAAACTATAACCAGTCTGAAGGAAAATAAATAAATCTGTGATGGAATGTACTTGCTCCCCTTCTGTCAGCTTATCCTGACATGATATTCATCACCACCTCTTGACACCCTCACTCTCACTAACTTTCCACTCTGAGTGTGTTTTGCAGATTCCCTTGGGCTGCCCTTCCAGTTCATTTACACTCTTTTAAACACAAGAGAACCATATCTGCCTAATAACAATTTTCCCAGTGCCACATACCAAGATTAAGTATGCCTGGTTCTTATAAATTACTTGATCCTGATTTGCATATGCAAAACAATTAACCTAATTTGCTTAATAGCACCATGATCTGAGCTCTTACTTAGCTGCAAATCTTCATTAATCCCCAAATAAACCCTTAAATTATAATAAATTCTTTCTGGCATACACATTCCTTTTCCTACTGTATAACCCGTGTTCCTTGCTACTCCAAGCTGAACTTTGTGTTAGACCATCTTAAAAAAACACAGTTTTGTTGAATAGTCCAACTGTGTCAATACACAGGACGGTTCTTTCTCATTCTTTTCCCATTCCTTTAAGTTTCAGGCCATCACAAGATGCAGTAATACTGTTTTTAAATTTACTTTCAAAAAATGCTTTAAAAACATAGCAACATGTCTAGCACAGATACAGGTGTAACCCCATCAGAAACACACGTGTTCAATAAAGGAATTTCACTAACCCCAACTGAGATCTGCCAGTCAGATAATTTTTAAGGAGCATGTTACTGATATTGCATAGCAACGATTTTACTTGTCTTAGTGTATCTTTTGATATTAACAAAGAGTAGAAATAAAGAGAACAGCACAAACTGACATTGGACAGAATGGATAAATATTCCACTGTCGTAGAAAAATCATGAGACCCTTTTACATTATTTTAGACAGCAACGTGCTTAATCATGACCAAACATGCGTATCACATCACTAAGCATGATGCAATCATGGCAGCTCAGCTGCTGCAGCAGTGGATGAACTTTGGTGTCTGATTATTTACTAAGCCTATTATGCCTAGCACTGCTCTGCTGTCCTCCAGCTTGTAACTGTCTTCCTAAAATAGTCTAAAGATATTGTATACAAGTTAGATATAGTCATGCTGGAACAGCAGCCCAGTAACTGCTGTCCATCAGTACACTGCTGAGTCCTCACGGCTCCATCTGTGGCAGTGACCAGCAGGCAGACTGGAGTGCTGTGAGGACCACATACACCATGTCTCTGCTGAAACTGTACAAAGCTGAGGAGTCAAAAGGATTTTTAGGCAAATTGTAAAAGCTTTTAAAAAAAGCAAATAACAAACCAACCTTAGTTGGTAAAAGTGCACCAAGCTAATTCTGCCTTTTCCCTCAGGACTGCCAAGGACCAGTCTGCCTTTCCAGGTCACAAGACGCCCCAAGGGAAGGTGACTGGTAGAACAGTTGGGGTTAAAACTACCTCATTGCAAGACCAAGCTATGACTATGCGGCTATGACTAACTCAGAACTAGTAGGGCTCTAGATCAAAATCTTCAGCAGGCAGGGAACAGACAACACTAAGCCTGTAAGATGTGAACCACAGCCCAGACATCACGAGTGGGGTAATGACACTGAACACCACCTCTTCCTATCTAGCAACATACCAATGGTATCAAGGGGATATATCAACCCTAATTACTAGCTCCACAGGTGCAGCCAGCTCTCCTCCTCCTCCTCAGGGCCAAGCAGAGGAGAGCTGTGAAACAAGAAAAGTGGGAGAGAACAGTGAACAGTAAAACAATAATGCTTTAAATCAATCACCTCAGCTTGGACTGTTCAGTGTACCTTTACTGTAACATCATCAATTATGGGGTTTTGAAATTAAACAAACAAAAATCCCAGGGCAGTGTGCCTGCATTACCTAGAGGATAGAAAATACTAGAAAACAATTTTTGTTCTTGTTACCACAGTAGACAAAGTGAATGAAAAGTAAAGTTTTACCTCTTTTTCTATTTTGAGCAGCTTCTTTACTGCCACCTCCTTGTCCTGAGAAATCCATCGGGCTCGGTAGACACTCCCAAAACTCCCTCCACCGCAGTTCTCAAAAAACTGCAAGTCATCAAATTTAATTTGCACAAATGAAGCACTGGTAGACGACATCTCATAATGACAAAATATACCACAGCAAAACCTGTAAAGAGAAAAGCTTTCATTAATGCACATGCTCCAAGGATTTATGGATTTTCTTACCCATGCTCAGTCACCCCAAAATCAGAATCATAAGCACACTACAATAAAATCCACAGGCCACAGGAGGAAAAGAGCCTGGGAACTTGCACTCCAACAGGGTGTGCAAACGTTTGCATAATTTGCACAAGCTGTTGGGAGGAGCTGGGGGACAGAAACAACTAACAGTATTCCTCAGAGCAATCCTGATGTTTCCCGAACACCTTGGAAGCAGCTCTGCAAAAGGCAGGCGTGTCGCTGCCTTCCCTGTGGACAGACAGGAAGCGTGCTCTCTGCTCTGGGTTGCCTGCCCGCTCAGGCACGCCGTCCTCCCGCCGCGATGGCCACGCACGAGGCACACGCCACGCCGGCCAGGCAGGCCGCCTTTGGCTGGCCAGCAGCGGTAGCTGGCCAGCAGTGGCACCTTGGTACACACCGCGTGCCCTGCCAGCGCTCCGGGCGAGCTCGGAGCACTTTGCGCAAGGATGTGGAAAAACCTGGCCATGGTAAATCTCTCTTCCTGAGTGACTCAGTTCTGTTTGCACGTTGTAACAAAGCGCAAGTACAGGGTAATTCATCTGGGTGACGATGCGAATATGTGAATATGTGAAATTCTGCAGCCTGTGCCAAGATGGGTGTCGGCAGTTTCAAGAGATGATCCCAAGTCTGCTGACAGGGGAACAGAATGTCCTTCTCAGAGATTTCACAGCGATAAAGCTTATGGCTGTAGCGAATTTCAAGAAACACTATCACCTAAACGCATGAACAATGACTAATTTTAGGTTTCTTTTTTTAATGATGTAAGATCAGAAAGCTCAGGTCTCTAATGTGACTGCAAGACACGGCATCCTTGCGAACCATCTGCAAGCCTGCCACAGAATCAGTTCAGATGCACCAGCCTAGAGAAAGTAGTTTTAGTTATCAGCAAAAGTTACCATACTTGCAATTAATGACAGCAGATTCATCAGAATAAAATGAGAGATGTGTTTTAATAAAACAAGCCAAAAAAAACCCCAGAGATCTCAGGTTGATGGTGAAAACTACACGTCCAATTTCACTCATAAATTACAGTACCAAAACATACTATGTCTTCTGGGAACCTCTATTCCATAGGGCTTTTTGAGATGAAACACAGACATTATGTGTTGTCCAGAGCTGGGAAACACACCTGTAATATTCCTAGAAGTGTTGACTGCCAGAATCGCTTTATGCCAGACTGTTCTATAACAAACACAAAGGCATTATTTGCCCCCTGGCTCTCCTGATTGTGCAGCTAATCTGATTAAAGTTTTGAGATATCATTTGACCAAGAACTTCTGCCACTATTTCGTTGCAGCTATTCTCCAAATGACAGATAACAATATCAACACTTTTCTACACATAACATAATATAGAGCCTTCTCTGAAACTGCCTGCTTCATTTTATATCTCTTGACCACCCATAAAGACAAATGCTGACCAGACCATGACAACTTTACTATGATTACAGAAGGCTCTTTAGGAAGGAGTAGACTTCAAGCCTTTCACTGACAGCCAGCCTGCAGAGCTCTTGGGAAGGGAATATGAATGTTCTCTCCCCTGAGCCAAAAGTCGAAGCAGGGGTTGCCAGTAGGATGTGAAATAAAGTACATTCTTTCAGTGCTCTGCAGCCCCTTCCCTAACACAAGTGCCTGAACTCTCCTGCTGACCTGTTCTTGTTTTAACCTTGTTGCTGTTGTTAATTTCCTGCCATCTCAGAGTCATCTTTTGCATGGCCTGCACACATTTTTTTTAGAGAAAGCTCAAAGGAAAGGCAATTGGTCAATCCTACAAACCAAGAGAGTAGTGAACATTTTCATGTTCTGCTCTTTGCCAGGGCTGCTTAGTTAGCAGATCTTCAGAAAAAAAAGTTCATTTGCCTCATTTACTCCAGCAGTTACTCCAAGTTCATGCTGTGTACATTGTGTCTCAAGCATATATGACATTTTTAAGGCAAATAAAACAGGTTGACTTCCCAACACAAAGACCTCACAATTTAAGGCCACAGCCTGGCACATATTTACGAACACAGGTAATCACACTCGAATGAACAATTTCCCTACTGACAAAAGAATGAATTAAAAGAGTGATGTTACTCACAGGCAAAAGCATATGCACCAGCTGGACCATAAATTTAACAGAAAAGTGGGAACAGCTGATAACAGATCATTGCATTTGGGATGGCAGAAGGAATAGGAAATCAAGTGAAAAGAAAAATACATCCCAGGAAATAAATATTTCTGGCCTTCACTATCTGAATTCAATAGTTCTGAAGACCTGTCAAATTATTTAACATTATTGTTCACCCAGAACCACCAAATCAACCATACAAACTAGTAAATTATTTGATTTCTGAAAATTACACTGGTATAGAATAACATGCACACCAGACACTTGACAAATACAGAGTACTTTTCTGATGGGTTCTCCTTACTGCTTCAAACTTTACCTAAATTTGCATGTACGCACAATGCAGTGCCTGGCACACACGCTTTTGCAGAAGCTATTATTCATTCTTTAAACACCTTCCCAGTTTCAAACTTACCTACAGCAGCCAACCAGCTGCAGATCACAGGATCACGCAATCAGTGAGGTGGCAAGACCTTTGAGATACTGAGTCCAACCTGCGGCCAAACACTACCGTGTCAACTACACCACGGCACTGAGCGCCACATCCAGTCTTTCCATAAACACATCCAGGGACAGTGACTCCACCACCCCCTGGGGAGCCGATTCCAATATCTAATCACCCTTTCTGTGAACAAATTCTTTATAATGTCCAGCCTAAAACCTCCCTTGGTGCAGCTTAAGACTATGTCCCCTTGTCCTGTCACTGGTTGTCACGGAGAAGAGGCTGACCCCTGCCTGGCTACAACCTCCTTTCAGGTAGCTGTAGAGATGCTATAGGGCACCAGCATACAATAAGTTAATGTTATTTAAAGAATGATTCATTGGTTTGCATCAGGTTCTTCCAGATGCTTTTTTCCAGAGAAAGTAGAGGAGATTTACAAGGGACATTCTTTATTCAGGGATCTGTAATTAAAAACAGCCTACATTAGTCTTCTCCTTCTAGATGAAACAACAGACCTGTTTAAACATTACTGCATGGTTTTGGATTCAAGGTAGTTAATCCTCAATTAGAGAGATCAATCTCTTTGTTATGTTTGAGAAAACAACTGTTTAGATTACCAACTGCAAGTGACAAATCCACACACAGTTATTAACTTGTCATCCTGTTTTAAAGATATTTAACAATCTGAGTTTATACCATTGGTTAGGAGCGAAAAAAAAAGATCAGGTATTTCATTAAACTCCAGTCTTACAGTTGCATCTGAAACAAGCATAGCATTTCAACCATGTGCAGCACTTTTTCGCATCCTACACTTCTGCAGCCAGGAGAGCAGTCCTCTGCAACAGGGCCTCCCAGCCTGGGGCCGGGGGCATTACAGCAACTCTCTTGGGCACAGTTAAGGAGGGTTTGGCACCTGCACCCTCCTTCCCGACTCACATGGTTTCAGGTGTTAAAGTACCACCGCTGTGTAGCAGGGAAACACTACATCGACTTTGTTGCTTGTTCTCGATTAAATGAAAATGTGACAGTTCAGAGACAGCAAATGACAGGTATTTCAGGAAATAATTCAACTGCTGGTTATTTCAGTTATTCCTATGAGATCTTACTGGGGAAAAAAAAATTTGCTCCTTTTTCTGTTTTATTTCTAACAGTTAACATAAGATCGTAATCTTGCAGCAACATCTCCATCTTCTCCTGGCTCTTTTTTTTCCTCAAAGTAACTTATATTTGGACATGCTGTTAGAAGCTGTTCATTTCGTACCACAAAGTAACAGATCTGAGTTCCATCTGCTAATGTTTAACATTTGAAATTATTATTTAACATTAGCACTTAACATGTCAGGACTCCATGATACAGAGTCACTTTGCACAGTACACTAACGATGCAGGTGTAGGAAACCATCTGCCCATCACTGGCCTCTAGTGATTACAGCACTTTAGGGGATTAACCCATGTGAGGGTCCTGACCCTGCTGAGGTCCCACATTTGCTGCTCCCCCTAGACCTCCCAAGGCGAGGGAAGCCCCAGGCACCCAGGCTGCAGATTGACCCTGCGGCAGGCTGCCCTGCACCTTACCACAGCAACACCGGAAGAACCCAACACAGACACACCTCACAGCTCCCTACAAACAGGCTGCAACAGAGGGAAAGTGCTGCTGTGCCCAACACTCTGCTTCATTCCATGTACAAGACCCTTCTATTTGCCATTCAGCTACTGCTCCCAGAGCATAAAGAGCTTACAACTTAAAGGACTTCGAGACAGGAGGGAGGAAAGAATTTTTAAATTACACAGTAACTACAACTCATATTTTGCTTAGTGCATGACCGCAAAACCAAAAATTGCATCCCTCATCTTGCACATGCACCTGACGCTGCTCAAGTATTCAATTACTCCAGGAACACCCTTTGTAATTTATTACACGGAACAACCATGCAACTCCCTGCCCCTCACTGTACTGCGTGGTTCCACAAAGTAGGATTCAGTGCTTCTTTCAGGAAGGCACACTGCCAACATATTGCCAATAAAGTAGTAGCACACCACACTTGTGCTATCTTAAAATACACAGCTGAATGTGCCAAGTTTCCTTATTTGGCAAAACAGCCCAATTGCTTTCAGGATCTTTGACCATCCATTTTTAGACCCAAATCATCCTTTGTATGCAACACGGCCTACAGTCCTTGAGCATACCAACCTGGATTTTTTCAGCAGCATATTTATGCTGTGTTAAAATATATGTAATATTAAAAAATCAAATTAAAAAGTCCAACAAAAAACTCCACCTTCAAACACCACAACATAGTTAACCACTGTCTTGTCCAAACAGAAAACAGAAAAGGAGTTGCAGTGATACTGAGCTACAAAAGACACTGCAGAAAGAAGTTTTCATAAATAAAAAAACCCCTTAATCATATAATGAACTGCTAATGGATAAGATGCAAACAAACTCCAAGCACACATCCAAATTAAATACATCCTAATCTTCTAATCTCCCAATAAGTTAAAATAAAGCCAACAATCCCTACAACTCCTAAACTTTCTTAATCAGACTGAGCAGCAGCCCTGCAGATGGTGAGACCGGAGGCATGGCTCTGCCTACCTTAGTTATAGAAGCAACAACATTTGAGCCTGTCCTTTGTCAGAACCTGAGAATTCTGCATAACTTCCATTAATAACACTTCTAATTTTATTTTAATTTATCTAACCATTGCTACAGAAAAAGAGCTCAACTCAGCCTAAACAGTTTGAGTACTGCAGGAAAAGAATTATTTTTAAGTCAAGCTATGTGAATGGCAGAGACCAAAGGTTTTAAAGGCTTCACTTTAAATAGAAAACATTTTATCTCAGAAAACCCCAAAATTGCTCACTTCACTTACATTATACCTTGTAAGTGATGCCTGCCAGGAGTACATACACAACAGCATGCAAGAAAGACAAGGCAGCTAAACCTGCATCCAGGCCCGTAGCACAGCTCAGTCCTGGCACAGGCCAGACTGCAGCACCCGCGCCTCAGTTTTGTCACTGTTTCTGTCTTCCCCTCATAGTGAGCCAGGCTCTCCAGGGTTACCCTTATTCACACAATGCCACCGGTATGCAAAGCACATTACGGACAGATAAAACAAGTAGGCTTCTGAGGACTTACAATTTCAGGAAAAAGTCCTGAAAACATCTAACTGCATGCCTCCAGCGGAAAGCTATGATGATTTCGGGCAGTGACCCAGTTAATCCAGTGCTTTCAAATTATTTCTGCTTCTGGAATTTAAAAAAAGTAATGATCCATGGCTTTCCCGATGGCTCTGTCGCTAAAACTCCCAACAGAGCATGGTGGACACAGGGGTAATAAATGGCTCACACACACACATCCTTAATAAAAGAGCATACTGCTGGAAACGAGCTAACTTGAGCAAACATAGCAAAACCAAAGAACGACAGCTTACTTTAAAAGTGAGGAAGAAAAGGAAAACACCGGAGGCAATGCAAGTCTCATCTCAAATCCCAACCCGCGGGATTTTATGCCCAAAACAACAGCAAAATGCAGCAGGTGCGCTGCATTTGAAACACAGTCCAAGGAGTGCAGCGGCGGCCGAGGGCAGCAGCCCCGGCTGGACGCCGGTTGCCCACGTCCCGCTGCCCACGACCCGCTGCCCGCCCTCACTGGCGGCTGCCGCCGGCAGCACCTTTCCCGCGCCGGCAGGCGGACACCGCTCTGCCCTGCCCTGCCCTGTCCTGCCCGGCGGGGCACGGCTCGTCTCCCGACCCCCGTCCCACTGCGCGGCCAAGCGTGGGCGCCGCTGCTCCCGGGGGAATTTGGCCGGCGCGGCGGGACCAAGGCGACGCAAGGTCAGACCGTGTGCCCGCCCGGCCGCCTCCCTTCACGGGGCTTCCGAACTTGCTTCAGCACGGGGAACGTCAAACCCGGAGGGGACACCCACGGCCCGGCCCGGCCCCGCCGGCTGCCCACCGCCTCCCTCCACCCAGCCGAACGCGCACCCACCGCGCCGCC